>NDGN011159420.1:0-14180 GCA_002564285.1 Tympanoctomys barrerae | reverse complement strand
GCTGGCACCAGCACAGAACACAAGATAATTCCTTTATTACCCTTTTCCGCTCTACTCACTCCCCTCCCTTCATCTCTTGCTCTCCTCTCGTTTGAGAACGATTTATCTTGCTACTTCCTGTTATCTTTTATTTTGTTCTTTATATATATTGATTAATGATTTATTTCATTAATAACATTAATGAAATGAATGATGCCTCCATCCTCCTACAAATCAATCAAGTTTATCATTCTTTATGACAGAGTAGTACTCCATCGTGTATAAATACCACATTTTCTCCATCTAGTCATCTGTTGATGAGCATATACACTGCTTTCAAGATTTAACTATTAGGAATTGCATTTCTATAAACATGGGTCTGCATAGATTGCTGTTATATGAGGCCTTTAACTTTTTTGAAAAGATACTTGAGAGTAGCTGGGTTGCCAGGCATTTCTAGTTTAGTTTTTTCAGGAGCCTCTGTGATGACCTCCGTAACAGTTACTCTGGCTTGCGTTCGTGCAGTGGTGTGCAGGCTCTTTTCCCTACAGCCTGGCCCACATTTGTTATTATTTGATTTCTTCCTGATAGACGTTCTCTCAGGGGTGAGATGGAATCTCAGCGTTGTTTTCATTTCTACTTCTGTGGTGGTCAGTGGTGTTGAACTCAGAGTATTTATTGGCCATCAGTACTCCTGAGCAGTGTCTCTGCTCCTCACTAGCCTCATCTGTGACAAAGCAGCTTTCATCTTATAACCCAGAGCTATGTCAGGTGTAGATTTAAGGTGACTAAGAAGTTCCTTCATCTATTTGAGTCATCCTTTTTCAGAGTTACACTCTTAGGCATGTAAACTATGTGACAAAGAAGGTCAAGCAAAGAGTCCCTCCTTTGTAAATTGCCTGAACTCTGTACCGCTGGTTCCTTCTTTAAATAAGGTAGTAGACTCTACTTCTCCAAGTTGTTGTAGGGAATAAATGAAATCCTGTTATGAGAAGGGTATGGTTCAGGAGTCAACAGTTGGTCACACTATCAACTAGAAAATGGGACTGTTGGATGACAGTGCCATAGGATAGGAATAAATTCTAGAAGGAAGGAATCAAAAGAACTAGATTTGGCTTAAACAGGGCTATCTGTAAGTCATTCCTTTGCTGGGACAAAATGCTCAACATCCCCAACATGAAGCAGCAGCACAGGTATGCTTTTGGCTCTGGGTTTCTGGGGTGCGTGTGGTGGGGGCATGCCATGGCTCCCAGAAGTGGAGCTCAGAAGAGGGCAGCAGCGTGAGGTGCGCCCTTCTCGCACTGCCCCACTGTGGCTCCGGTGACCTGTGTCCCAACCACACGCAGCTGATAAGCACAGCACTGCACAATCCGATAACCCCTCCAGGCATCTCTGAGTCCAGCGGAGTTGGCAGTTAAGATGAACAGGCACAAGTATCTCCTGGAGGCCCCTGCGTCTGGTGAGTAGCTGCTGGGCTTCGATGTCATGTGCTTGCGGGCTGTCCTTGGGGAGGATAAGAGGCTGGAGACTGGACTCGCCTGCCATGCTGGCCAGCTTGCCCGGACAGTGTGGTACTTCTGGCTCCCCCACGTCATCCTAAATTTGGAAGTAATCCGAAGACATAATATGGAATTTTTGTCCCCAGTCCATCCTTTATGGCATGGCTAGAGTTCAGACTCTGCCTGGAAGCTTACTGACCGTGACAGACTTCAGACCTCAGTCCGTACACTTCCTGATAGGATTTCAGGCATGAGAGGCGAGGACTGCTGCAGGGAAGCCTCACTCGCGGTGAACAGTGTTCACTGTCCAGCCTTGAGGGGAGACCTGGAAATTCGGTACCGAACTGCACTGTGGCCCAGTACAGTAGCAGATGCCCCGAGAGATTGCCGGGGGTCCTGTTACAGAAAAAGTTAAGTTATTTCAGTGTCTTTTCTTCCCGAAGGCAGGGAATCTGGAACACTTCAGGGAGGATTTCTGCTTAGAGCTTTGGTTTCAGTGGGCTGCAGAGTTTACTTATATGGAACACCTCGTTCTCTGCCAAAACCAAATAAGTGAAATGTTACCATATTTAGAAAATAAGGAAAGTGGAACATTTGTTGTAATATGTGAATCTTAGAAAAATACTTGTTAAGAACAACTATAAGGCTGGTGGACTTGCTGAAAGATTACTGTGGAGCAAACCCAACCATACTGGGAGGAGCAGGGGCGTTTTATTGGGTTTACCAGGTCGAGGTGAGCTCTTGGCATGCAAAGCTGGTTTGGGATAGAGAAGTGGATAGGTTTTTTGACAGATGAGTGAGTAGGTACGTACGTGGACGGACAGATGTGGGAGAGGTGGAGGGTAAATGAGACCATGCACTTAAGAAGAATTTAAAGGATGGAAGAGAAGCACACAGCCAACCTCACTCTCAAATCACAAACCAAATAGCTCCTGGAAGACTAGCTTCAAAGAGAATGAATCTGAGAGAGGGAAACAGAACGGATGCAGGGCAGAGGAGACAGATGCTGAGAACCCAGAGGCCGCAGCCGCGTGGCCAACTTGCATGTGTACGTTTTCAGAGTTCTAGTTCTGCTGCTGGGTGATTTGGGGCAAACAGCATGATGTCTCTGCGCCTCCCCCTCCCTAATGCGTGAGCTGAGCAGGTCGGGGGGTTGCTTCTGTAGAGTCCTTCCACACTCCAACTGCCTGTGAGTTTATAGGGAAGAAGTCATTGCCTTTCATGTATCGGACAGAGAATGAAAATCTAAATATGTAGATCAATACACTGGACAGTATATTCCTTTCTAAGGACATTGATATTTTTAGGATATGCCCTTTGGTTTTTGTCTGAGCATACACTGTGCAGTCAAGATGGCTTGTCCATATTTTTTTTCTTCTTTGAATGTGAAGATTTGTGCCTCCCACAAGCGGGTGGGCGGGCGGCGCGATGTTGTGAATGGTGGCCTACACACACGCGGATGAGAGCTGGAAGGTAATTAACCCTGAGATGGAAGTAGAGTAGATCTGTGAGTGAACAAAGGAGGTGCGTTTCCCTAAGAGCCAGGATGTCACTGCTACGCTTTATTGGCACTGTATACTTTCAGGGTTCATGCAAATCAGTATTCAGCTGCTCCACACGTTCAAACTCTGCATTTCTGAAAAATCCTTTGTATACATTTAGTGTGAGATGTCAGGCATTTTAGAATTCCAAACCTACAGAGCCGCGCGGACCTGCCCTGGGCTGTACACGGAGAATCCAGGGTGAAATGCAGCACGTGTTAGTTAAAAGTTGGAAAGGCG
Source organism: Tympanoctomys barrerae (assembly GCA_002564285.1). NCBI lineage: Eukaryota > Metazoa > Chordata > Mammalia > Rodentia > Octodontidae > Tympanoctomys > Tympanoctomys barrerae. The sequence goes on along the minus strand of NDGN011159420.1, from coordinate 10,921 downwards.
CAGATCCACTTTTAAGACTGGCTTCCGAACTCAGGCATCTGTTTGTTTTGTTTTTATTTTCTTAAGAAAATGTCTATGAAACTGAAAAGGAGACACGGAACTCAAAGACTTGTGTGATACCTCTGTCCTGCCTACCTTGCCTGCTTCTGCATTTTGCCAACTAGTGCCAACCCTGCAGCTCTCCAACTTCCCACTGTGCTTCCTCCGGATCAGGCTCACGTGGACCCTCAGGACCTCACGTGGGCGTGCCGCCGCGCTGCCCCGTGCAGGGCTACCCGTATCAGGACAAACGCGCTGGCAGTGAAGCCAGCAGTCCTGGGGTTCCTCCCGCGTCACCCGCCTGCAGGCCGAGGCCCCAGAGGTGAACCGCCTCCACGGAGCAGCCGCGCAGAAAGCTCTCAACGGCTGCCCAGCCCCCTCCCAGAGCCACGCTGATCCCTGACAGATGACACAACGGCCCGGAGCCCAGAAGAGGCCACAACGCTCTAACTTGCAGGCGAGGCATTCTCCACCCTCGCTTCGCTGCTTTTCTGTCTGGTCAGCGCTCTAGAGAAAGATCCCTTCTGCAGGGAGATTCAACTTGGCATCTTCTGTAGACAGAATGATCTTTGGAAACACAGCCAGCGTCCCTTCTGTAGTCGGGCTCCTCAGATTGATGTTTACCAAGGTGGCCGTTTAAATCCTGCTCGGAGCTTGGCTGCCCGGACTGCCCCTCGTCGCTCCCCTTCTCGCGTTTTTCTTTGTGCTCGACACAGAAGGACAGGCCAGGACCATGTGGAGCCGGATCTCCGATGCACGCGTGAGCCGTGCAGACGCCCGAGCGAGGGTGGTGCGATGCACCTCACGGCTCTGGCCGCAGCCGGCCTCCGGGGAGGAGCGGGCTCCTGCCGCGCCCGCCCGCTAGCAGAGCTGGAGGCTGGAGCCCGAGGTCGCCCGCGCTCCGCCTCTGCCTGGTGCCTGGCCCTCGGCCAGCGCTGAGAGTGGCGACCGGTGGCCTTTCGCGGAGACCACCGGGTTTAATTCTGTGTTTTCCCCTCAAGTTACTGAGCTTTTCCTAAGTATTCCTGTTGGTGCGTGCTCATGGCTAAAGAAAAGCAAGACTCTTACCAAAAGAAGGGGAATTAATTCTCTGTCCCTAAGTATGCTTCCCGCGGCCCTTTCAAGTTAAGTGTAGAAGTCAAAGGAGAAGTTTCTGCGTTCCGTATCCTGCTTGGAAATGCAAATAGGATTTGTGTGAGTTTTGAAGCAGACGCCACCTGCTGGGCAGCACAGATACTGCACCCCAAGCGCTTCCCTGCTGAAGGGAGCAGGCCAGCGCTGCGCGCATAGCTGGTTGGCCACGGAGCGCCGGCTAACTCCCAGTCCCCAGATACAGTCCCTCTCCCTAACCTAGTATCGTATTAATATTGAAAAATTATATTTCCTAGTCGGAAAGACGTATCCATTCCTATTTTGCGTGGAGCTACATGCCTACAGTTTTCATTCCATTTGCAATCATGGGAACAAATGTTCATCTTCTGAGAAAGAATAACCTTACAAAACTGCATTTGGGAGCCCAAAAATTAAAGCCAGAGGTAATATAAGAGAAAATGAAAAGAGAGAAGGAGTGATGAAATGGGTTATGTTGGATAAAGGGTAAGTGTATAAAATTTAAACCACATGCAGACATGAATACGGGCCAAACGGCCCAGTCCTTCTCTGAGGCCCCCTTTTAGCAGAACTGATCTCTACTTACCACGCCCGGCCCACGCCCTCCGCCACTAGGAGATCCAAGGACCCTCCTTACACTCCTGGTCAGTCCTGTGTCACAGCATTCCTGTCGGTGCTGAAGCCCGGTGTGAGCCTTCTTTAACTGCCTGCACAGGTTGTTTTGTATTTCGAACATCCTGTTTCCTCAGTTGTTAAGATAGTTCTTGATGAATTTTATGGATCTCCATTATGCTGTTAAACTTTTCAGACATTGATAGCGTATCCATAAACAGCATCCCCCCAATAGACTCGTCTGGGGTCACAACTTAGAATTAGGACACTGATAAGTAAGACTCTGTGAAAAGAATCTTTTTCTCCATCTGTAGAAAAATGTGCTAAGGAATGAAGAATTGTAGAGCGCCACTCTACGTCTGGCTAGGAAGTCCTGCGGGGACTTTGCAGAGAGGAAAGTCCCATGCTTGACTGTAACGTCGGTCCGCTTTTCTTCTCTCTCTCTATCCTAATACAATGTCAAGCAATAAAACAAATTTCACCCATGAAGAGCTCTCAAAGAGAGGTCACCAGATTGTCAGCTCCATCTCTGCTTCTGAATTAAAATACACATTCGTGGCTAGAAAGAGGCAAGAAGTAGACAAAATCCCAAGCGAATGAAGAGAACAGTGCCCTCGAGCTCACAAGCCGCTCACCCCTCGACTCGCTGGTCTACTAACATGAGCCCTGCCCTTGCTTTCTGCTTAGTCCATAACTGAGGCAGCTCTGAGCCATCGCCCTGGTAAGGTCCCAGAAGACAAGCACACGGGAAGTGGGATGGCGGTTCCTCGCGCGCGTCCTCTGCTGGGCTGGCAACCCCTCGTCCCACGGGCCTCTCTGCTCTTTCCAGACGCCCCCGTTGGTTGCGTGTCTGATCCCAAAGGGCATATCATTGGCTATTATTTATATTAAGACTCTCTCCTCTTGGCAGGATAGAGAACAGCTGCTGGTCTATTCTCTGCTGCAAAGGCCAGCTTCCTACTTTGGCCCTGGATGATTAGAAGAAGGTTGGGGCAGAGCAATTTATGGTTGTGTTACAGCACCCTGTTTTCCTTTATGTTTATTTATATTGCTTCCATTTCGGTCAGGGATTTCAGAGATAATCAAGATCACTCTGCTACAGAATTATCATTTGAGGAGACTTTGGTGGCAGTTGACAGTATTTTTCTTCAGAGTCAGACAATTTAAGACTCTAGGCTAGAGGAAGTCGTGAACATTACTTTTCTGAGAGTTTGTGAATCAGTGTTCCTTCTTTAAAAAATGAACGGATGAATGTGTCCTGTGTTATGTGAACAATAAGTGACTTCCAAGAGAAGCCTCTCCGCAGTGACTTTCTGTTCCCACGCTTAGCGTGGCTCCTGCTCAGCGACGGCTGGCAGGGAATTGAGGGGAGTGCCGAGTGTGGTTCTGGTTCGTCCTGTCAGGTCCAGAAGCCGCCATTCTGGCCCTTCCCGTACCTCTCGCCCCCGACATCAGCCCAGGCCTGCCTCGGCGCCTGACATGCAGCCTTCCTCTGAGAGCTTTTCCTCAGTAATTTTTGGCTCTAGGTCTCATCTTAGGTGAACACTGGAGGAACCAAACGTTCCAGTAAAGGAAGTACAAGATAGTTACAAAACAGGCGTGTGAGACCCGAGTGGGGAGCATTACTTTTCTTATAAAGGAAACTTGCAAAGCATAAGACTGCTGAAAGGCCCCAGACCAGAAGAAGCTCCGAATGGCTCTGACACTGGATCTCCATGTGACACCAGACGAAGCAGCTGCTGATAGGCAGGCAGGCGTCAGAGCCTAGCACTGTGTATGTGCTGCCGAAGTGAGCGTGAGAACCTAGCATTGCGGCTTCTCCCTCTAATAGTATTTGGGGCTAAGGGAAGTTGGCTGCATGTTTTGTAGAGTGGTAATGACAAGAATACTTACACCCCAGGCTTGGCAGTGTGGCACACGGAGATTGCTGCCTGACTCACTTATCTCTATATGAACATAGTTTAATAGGAGATTAATAGTAGCTAATTCCCTCCATAATCTGGAGAATGAGAAACACAGGATACACAGTTATGTCTGGGCATATGTTTGGTGCCAAAGACTTCATCCCTCGATTTCCTATGAGTACTCTCCTACCTCCACTTTCCTGTCTCCCGCCGATTACTGTGTGCCTTAGTTGGCAGGCAGTAACTCAGGAGGCGTCAGGAGAGCCAGGGATTTGGGCAGCAGAGACAGTGTCTTCCCATCCAATTGTGTGGTACTTACATTCCGAAGGAACCTACCTTCACAGTTCCTTTGCTAAGCAATCCAGAGATTCAAAGTACCAGTCAAAAGCTCCTACACAAAAAAGTAAGAAAAAAGTTGCCGTGTATGGAAAGAATCCCTTTCTGCTAAGGTATGCAGCATGTTAAATACCTTGCTACAGGCACAAAGGCTGGAGTTAGAAGCTAAGGCTCTTGCAAAGCAGGGGAAAATCCGCCAGGCACTATCTCTGGGCCTCCGCTTCATGTCTATAAAGTAATTCCTACTTATATACATGTCTGAAAATGATACGTACCTCACCAAATTCTTGTCAACAAATGAGATAATGTGTATAACGTGCTTCATACAATATCAGACATTTAATATTGTCCATTAAAATTACTATTATTGCTCAAAAACAAGACCTGTTCCCTTTCTACAAGATATGAGAGCTTATTTAGAGAAAGGGCCTTGACTTTTTACCTAGCATAATTCTTGACACCCTGCAGATTCTAAGTAACTATTGGATAGATGAGATGATGGATAGATGGAGGAAAGGATAAGTGGATGGATTTTACTTATGGAAGTAAAAGCACTTCAAAGAACTAGGTATTTTCAGATTCCTTCCTAGAAAGCCATGCCTAATCTGTTACCCAAAGAAAATTCCCAGACACTAAAGCAACCTGAAACACTCAGTCGGGGTGTTGTGTGGACACAAACACATCGAGATGTCCAAGACTGGTACACACATTTGAGCCCAGTGTGCTCAGAAGAACAGAACCCAGAACCTATAGGCTGCTGGCGTGAGAGGCTTGGGCATTCTTTCACGATTTCTTCAGAGCCCTGGAAACTCAGCTGCCAGACAGTGAGATCTATATTGAATCAATGAAGGAACTCCCTTTCCATAGGAGATTTAGGTTCCCCAGGAATCTGTAACTCTTCTGAAACCCCAGAGAAACAGCTTGCCTTGTCCTCTCCCGGAACACACTAGAAGCGCTGCCCTCAGGGAAGTTCGAAGCACGACCCCCCACTAGGTGTTTGCAGCTCGTTCCTACTTCCCCAAGCTCAGACTTACTCTCAAACCTGGGGTCATTTTTACAATATGCAATGTTGCTTAGTAACATAGTTGACACATACCATCTTTATCTGTTTCCAGGGAAACCAAGCTAAGAAGTTAACCAAAGGTCAGATTCTCATGCAGAAAAGGGAGTTTTGGTTAACTCTTTGCCCGCATGTCTAAATCAGAATGTACAATGTAGCCTGAGAACCTGAGCGATAGATATCCTTGTTAAGAACTCTTGCTGCTTCTCATGCCAACCCCAAATGTGTTCCCGAGGAGGAAGACAGGCCAGGGCCATACTTGCTGCCCTGCTACCTGAAGCGAGCACGGTGCTACTGGGCCCCTCCGCCCCCACTTCCATCCACTGCTGCCCGGAGATGGCTGGGCGGCTCTCTAAGGCACACACGCTGGTGCACACAGAGGATTTCAGTTTCTGCGCCACCAGTGCTTCCAGCAGAGTAAGCCAAGCCCAAGCCGTCCCGAGCCCACTGCTGGGCGTCTGTTGAGTTCTGCCTTTCTTTCAAGAGTGTTGGGAGGAGAAAATGAGAGCAAAGAGGCAGAATGCAGAAACGGTCATAGTAAAAGGTGGAAGGTCACTTCTCTGCACCACTAGAAGGTGAGTGAATCCCAGACACCACTAGAAGGTGAATGGATCCCAGACGCAGATGGACAGGGTCCAGTACACCTAGTGAGAGGCACAGCGGGGAGGCCTACTTCCCTGATTCAAATTGCTATCAAGAATTACTGCCCGTACCAGCAGTAGTCAGGGCGAGTTAGACCAGTGAGAACCACGGGACAGTCTACCCGCTCGAGTCCATGACAGTAGTTTGGGGGCAGTAAGACCATCAAGTGCTCCCCTTACTTCTGTGCCTGACAGCTACTCCGGGGCTCCGACTGGCGCCGGGGACTGTGCCAGGCCGCGCTCTCCCGACCAGCCCAAGGTCTCGTTCGCTCCACGCCTCGACAAGCAGCCGCGCTCAGGAAGAGCCCGACACTCGCCCAGCACTGGGCCAAGTGGCGCTGGCCCAGAGCCCCCGGCCTGGGTCCCGGGCAGCGTCCCGAGAGAGGCCCCTGCGGGTCCAAGTGCCCTAGCCGAACGTGACCCTTACGGATGGCAAGTGTGTGCTAAAAGAAATAAATTTTGACAAAAGGCTCGTGAACTCCGTGCGGCTCCCATTAGGCAAACCTATCGATGCAGGGGCCTTCCTGTTACCTTTAAAAATTACTTACGCTTCCCTTAGGGAAAGCAAAAAGAGGAGGGGACTTTTTAAAAGAAAATTTTTGTAGTGTACATTTGTAATACATAACAGTTCTGTTCTCTTCAGGGAGCTGGTGTATGTGTGAATCACATCTTGATCCCGACTGACCCGTGTCCCCCACTTCCAATCCTCCTTCCCCGATTCTTCTTCTCCATCTCCAAGAGACTTATTTCTTTGGAATGGGAGCATTACATTTAAATGAGACAAAGGAAAAAATATGAAAAGCAAAGTAAAATTTCTATTTTATTTGAAAATTTTATTTCCCACTGTATTATCTATTCTGCAATGGAGTTTATAATGAGTGAGAGAAAAAGGCGTGGAGTAGCAAGAGGAAAACTTGAGCAGAGCTTGCCGCGCTTCTTTTTTTTTCCCCTGTATGTAGGGCAGGGTCTACAGGGTGTTCAGGGTCTTACTACTAAATCGGACTCATAGTGATCCTTCTGTTTACAGCCTCCCTAGTGCTGGGGTTACAGGCGCACGACACCACGCCCAGTCTCAAACGCTGTCTCAGCGCACCCGGGGCCGGGGCCAGGGCCAGCACTGCAGGCCCAAGAAGCGAACCCTAGTGGCTGCGCTCTGCCTACGCAGGCGCTTTACCCCGCTGAGCTACCAGGCTGGACCAAGAGCCTGCAGTCCTGCGGTCGCTGTTCCCCAGCTTATCCTGTCGCACTCCTTTTAAAGGAAATGGTGATTAAGACACATCGTCTATTGTGCAGACATGCTAAATAGCGTAAGAACCGGCTTGAAGTCGATAGACGCCTCCTTTCGATATTAGCCGCATCACGGACTGGCTCATTATGATGGAAGCTTAGCAGCTTTCCAAAAAACCAGCTACATGTTTTGTCTGTGTACAATGTTTTGAGCATATTTTCCTGCCAAGAAGAAAAATTAAGCTGAATTCTTCCACTATGGCTAGCACGTTCCTACTTTGTTCTGATTAATTCATAGATCTGCGCCCCGATGGAATATGAAATTGGCAAGCAAGATTCTAAATTAGGCAGCGTAATTGTCAAATAAATGTTAAAACTTGCATGTGGGCTAGGGAGAGATGCAGAGCTGCAGACGCGCCGGCATGTGGGGCTATACATGAGTGCTTCCTTGAGATAGTGCCAGTCTCAGAGAGGGAGGAAAGAAAGTGGGAAAACTCTCGTTCCTTCAGATAAAATCACCATTTTTAGAAACATTGAAGAGATTTATTCAATCGTATAATTATTCCACAAAGGTAAACGTACCAAGATATTTTCATCCACCTTATTTGCTTCAGTTCCTCTTAACACATTCTCTCAGCAAATGAACAGAACTAAAATGACCTACATGCACCAAAAATTATTTAAAATCATTTTTTCTTTCCTGAATTAAATTAGAACGCAAAAGACTGGTTTTCTAGGAAAACAAAGATGGAATGTGTTAGAATAGTTTCATCCCCCTAAACTCTGTTCAGAACCTCGAAGCCAAGAAGGACGATGCTAACCTGTGCCCTCTATTCTTTCATCGCCTCCTTGCGTGGTACACTTCGATTCTGAGGCGCCTTTACCTCCTCACCCAGCTTTCACTGTTTTCCACTAAGCTGCCTACACAAGCTAGCACGGCCCACCCATTAAATAAAGGAAAAGGATAGTACTCGTGGTGGACGTAAGGCTCAGCCACCTTCAAAGGCAGGGCCCTCTTGGTGGCGCTGGAGGCCGGCCGCGCTTGAGTAGTGAGCGCTGATCCCAGCTGTGCAGACAAGCCCTGGAGGCCACAGGCAGCAAGGAGGACGGGGGCGGGGAACCCGTGAGCACGGTGTGGCCCGCACCCCTGCGGTCCCGGGCCTCAGAGAAGGAAACTGAGGCCCAGTCTGGGCAGCCTAGTGGCTGAGCGAGACTCCATCTCAAAACTTCAAATAAGAAGTTCAGGGGTCTGTGACATATCAGCGTGAAGAACAGCCAGCCATCCTGGGCTTGTGCACCCGGAAAGGTCCAGGTTCTCCACCAAGGGCTACAACTGTGCTTTGGCTTGTTTTAATAAAATCATTTTCTAATACTTGAAGAAAACCATCAGAAGGGTGAAAAGGAGAAGAGATAATCAATAGCTATTGAATGTTCGTCAGTGTTTCCCAAGAGGTAGACTAGATGTTTGATTTCAGTATCCCATGCGTTGAAAACTCTCAAAGCCTACATTTAAAGTAAGTTTTTATTCCTGTTGAAAGATAAAGAAGCTGAGACACAAAGAATGAGTTCTTTACCCAAAGTCCCTTCTCATAAAGAGCCCGAACCAGGATCTGAGATAAAACTGCTTTGAGATTGCACTGGAAGGTGAGTGGGCGACGCGGGTGATGTGAAATTTAAAGCCTGGATGCTGGGCAGGAAAAGAACTCCTGAGTCACTGAATTACTGCAGTGTCCGGCGGGCTATCGTGTGCCAGCCCCGTGCCCGGACAGACGAGCCCGAGGTGACTGAGAATGGGAGGCACGAAGCACCAAGCGCAAGCTTTGGGCTCCACCTGTGTGGAACTCAGTTGCAGACTCCAGGCCTCCCTGTGTACGGTCCTATTGTGCTCTTGGGCTAAACAAGAGGAAAATCTAACAAATTTACTGTTAGAAAACAGGGCTCTGATCCTGGGGACAAAACATTTACGAAGAACTGTAGTATAAATTTTATAGTGGAGTCCCGGTAGACTTCCTGGCTAACCTGGAGGACATGGGTATTGGTAGCGACACCTAGGTTTTATTTTCTATCCTCTTTCCCTAAATAGACTCTGACACTTATGAGATACTGCACAAATAATTCTGGAGAGAAGGAAGGAAGGGAGAGGCAAAGAAAGGAAGAGGAGGAAAGGAAGGCATGTGTTCCTGGGCCTGTGTTCAGATGCTGCCTGCTTCCTCGTGGGCTCTGATGCACATGGACTTTGTTTATGCAAACCTGGAGGCTAAGATTGTCCTTTGGATTAAAAGTATTTCAAATCTACTCAGAGCTGAGATTATCAGAGTCCATTTTATAGAAGCATTTGGCCTTCAAATTTGAAGACAAGCTGTATATTGTTGCAGAACTTGAGGTAAAAAGAGAAGCCTTAGCCTGGCAAAGGTATCTACCATTCATAGTCTTGAGCTGGAACATTTTGCTGACCAAGAAAATGTATTTTTAAAGCCGCAGTTCTTTTTAAAGCACCCTTCTGTCCTGGTCCTCTCGCGGGGCTGTTCCTGGCAGCGTCCTGGCCGGAACAGCACATTCTTGCAGTGTATCACTGCCCAGGCCCGAGCCCGCCCGGGCGGAGCGTGGTCGCATCTGCTTCTCATGAGCGGTGGCGGCCTCACCTGGCCGCCCGGCCCAGCGCGCTGCCCTGTCTCCACCCCAGTGCCTGCCCATTTCTCTCCCCATGAGCAGGCTGCCTGTTGGCCTGGCAGGAGGCAAGCTGAGGAAAAGAAGATGGTTTCGTTCTTTCAGAAGTAAATTATGTGGTTTAACAGCCTTTCATTCAGAAATAAGACAGGAAAACAGAAACCCAAGGGCAAAACCAGGAACAATCACAGAAGCAGAAAAAAACAGAAGTTTGCTGATGGGGAGGGAATCAGAGAGGAGCAGCAAGAGGTTAAAAGAAAAATCCCCGTCATTCCCTCACGCTGGCGGCCAAATGTTTCTTCAAATCACAGCTTCTGCCTTGATTTGTCTCACGGGTTGTACAAGAGAGCTTTACCGTTTGTAGGGTATTTTCTCTTTAGCTCAGTTATCTAACTGACAAAAATTTCTTCCATGGGATGAATTCAGGTCTTTCTCTGATCCAGTGCATAAATTAAGAATTAGATTAAACCAAAGAATTTTGGCTCAGGCTAAGACATACTTTCCATTCTCAAGAAGGTTTTGTCTTCTCTTCTCTCGTGTGCAGTAGCTTTGGATTAACAGCTCTAACCCTTGAATCCACGCCAAAGCCATCACCAAGGCGGGTGCTCGCATAGCTTTGTGGCTGTGCAGTCCCGTAGTCGTGGCCCCAATTTACTCAGACCTGGCCGAAGGGTGTGGCTGGCAGCATCTCTTTGGAAATCCGGTTTCAGGGATGAGCAAGGAGTGTTTAAGCAGCAGCAGCCCTACTCTCGATGCTTCTCTCCTGCCTTGAGGCACAACCCTTATCCAGCTTAGCTGACGGTGGCCTCCCGCACTCACTGAAATGCGTTTGTGGAGACCTCACCATATGCCACGCTTCAGGCTTTTCCAAGAGTATTTGTGTCTGTGGAAGTCCCCAGGCCCGCACCGTGCTCACTGCACTCTGTACCCTCATAGCTGTGTGGGAAGGACAGGCTGGGGGGCGTTTTGTACTCAAAGGATGGTGGGATGCAGGCATGAGGTAGGAAGAGGACGATTACAGGTGAGGAAGCTTCGTGGCAATTCTACGTGTCCCGGCAGCTCGGTCCTGTGTGCTCTGTCCTGTTGCTGCTAAAATACTCAGGGATCAAGGTGACCACATGAACGGCTGCCACAGACACGTGCAGCCTGCCCCTGAGATTCCTCCCCGCTGGGCTCCCCCTGTCCAGGCTGCTGCTCAGTGCTTCTGACACCTAAGTGTGTCGGAACCCATTCTGGGCCCACAGCTTGCCTTCCGCGTGGCCAGCACCACGGGCTGGGGCGTCTCCCTTAGTGACTGCTTGTGTTGTCTGCTCTTGCTTTGTCCC
>NDGN011159257.1:0-13630 GCA_002564285.1 Tympanoctomys barrerae | reverse complement strand
TACCTCCTCGCAGGATGGATGACACCAGTTGCCCTGCCCAGTTCATCATAAAAATGTGGTCCACACGTTACATAAGTGTTATGTGATAACGTTGGCGGAAGCATACAACATTAAGAGTGAAGGTTAAAAAGGGGGCTGTAAACAGTTCTGTGGGTGGAACAATGGTGCGTGCTATTTATTCTCTCAGAAAAGGTGCGTGCACAGCGCAGAGCCAGTGGTGAGCGCTGAGGTCCGGCCCGTGCCCCGCGTCTGTGTCTTCCACTGCAAGCAAGTCAGAGCTCTACCAATGCTTGTCGCCTTATCAAACCCTCACTTCTGTTCTTACAACACAGCGGTTCTGTCCACGAAACAGAACCACGCTCTGAAGTATCGGAAGAGCACAGAACACATTCTAAACAGCGATTAATGCTGTGTCAGGCGTGTCCGGCACATTCCTGTTTGTAGGCCAAACTATGAAAAATGCTTCCTTTAAAAAACAAAAAGTATTATTGTTGTACAGTAGCTACTAAGCAGAACTCTGGCTGGGTTTTGTCACAACTTGTTTGACAAACTTTCTGGGACTAACTGGGATAGATTTTCAAACATCTGCACTTAATTACCTATAAGCAGTGTCTGACGCCGCTGGGCACTCATCCCTGACAAGTTTCAAGAATAAAGATACTTTACTTAGGAAATATCCTGCGGTATCCATGCGTCTCTTCAGAAGGGCCAACTGTAGTCATCTGTCACTGAACAGGTCCCGTTAATATGATGAAAGGAACCCCCTTCAGTCACGCTCTCATTTGGCCGGCTCCCAGTAAACTAGAGCTACATTCGATGTCACAGTGAATTTCCTTGCACTCAGGGGTGTCTTGCAAATACACTAAGAATGTTCCTGTTCTGCGTATTTCCATTAGAGCTCACATACGGACCTCTTCAAACAATGGACTACACATGGAAATAAGAGCGCCACTATCTAGAAGCACACAAAGGACAGAGAACGTTGTCACACATTGCCACCCTAAAGACCCTGTGTTGTACGTGACCACGCCGGCCAATTCTGCAACCAAAATGACCTGGCGGCTGGGTTTGCCCTGCGCGTCACTGTGCTGACGGTGCTAAGATTAGGATACTTACTACGCGGCAGAGTCGTTCAGCTGGTACTCCCGGGATCTGTTGAAACAGGCTTGCACGCCGCTGTCTTTCCACAATCTCTTTATAACTCCAGCAAGTTCTGCCGTCATAAAACCTTCTTCGGCGGCTCCCGCAAGAACAAAGAGTTGGCGTGCGTCATCCTGAACATGCAATAGCCCAGTTTAGAGCAGAGAAGGGAGATCATGTTAGAGATTAAAAAGGACAAAGGGAGAGTTTATAGATACAAATGAGCAACAGCAAATTCTCCATATGCTTTTAATAGAAGGGGCGTAGCTTTTCTTTCTCTAAAGCACTACTTTACGGACTACGTCAGCCAAAAAAGTGCAGTCACGAACAACAGGTGTGCGGCCCGTGAGATGGCTCAATGGACTAAAGCACCTCCTTAGGCAAGCTCAGGGATCGCACGGTTCGATCCCCAACTCCACGTGCCATGCCAGCCCCGCCCCCAGGGCAGGCTGAGCCGGCCAGAGTCTGGGCGTGGTGGCCCAGGCCTGTAATCCCAGCGCTAGGGAGGCTGAAAGCGGGAGGATCATCACAGACCGAGCTGCATAGTGAGACCCCGTACCAACCAAGTACATTAACATAATAATACTATCAACAGCAACAACATATAAACAACAGGCCCGTGCTGAGTGCACTGGTGGTGTCTATCGTGGTGGGCAGCAGCAAGCCGGAAGAGTAAAGCGACTTCACTCAGAGGAGAGTTATCCACAGACCATTTGGTGTGTAATGACAGGACCATCTCTGAGGACAGAGGAAGAAGTCGTTCCCTTCCCCCACCTCAGAACACTCTGAATCTAAGAAGAACACACCACTGCAGATGATGTCGTGGGATCTAAGTAAGTGCAAGCTCTCCCATATACTTTACTGATAGAAACATGGTCAGAGGAGGGTGTCAACGTGGGGTAAGAAAGTAAAAATAGGCCCACAGAATGAGCTGCACGTTCCCAGGAGACCCTGAGGTGCAGTCGAGCTAACACCCCCCAGGAAGCGGCTGGGAGGAGTTATTTGCTAAGCTAGGCTGAAGAACAAAAATGAACAAAACACGCAAGCATTTCTAAATGAAAGAACAGTGTGTGTGTGAATTTATTTAAATTGTGCTTAAATATCAAGGCTGTCAATCTTTGAAGATTTTCTGAGCCACCACGTTTGACTACTGTAGGCAGGAATACAGACGCAGCCCCAGGTCCCAAACTGTCTCACTGAGGCGGGGTGTGGCGGTGCATGTGAAATCCTAGCAAGAGAGGCCAACAGGCGGGTCATCACAGAGTTCGAGGCCAGCGGGGGATCCATACTGAATTCAAGGTCATCGTGGACCACATGGGCAGACACTGTCACAGCAAACCAAAACAAAACACATAAATACCTACAGTAAAAATTAAAAACAAAAGAAGCCAGCTAATATTAACACTATCTTTTATTTAACCTATATAGAAAAATGGTATCATTTTAGCCTCTGATCAGTGCAACATTTCCAGGAGATATCTCATATTATTTCCACAGGGCCTGAGTCTTCACGAGCTGGTGTGCACCCTGACACATGCAGCACATCTCTGTTGAGATGAGATACATCCTGGGGCACAGCAGCCGTAGAAAGGTAGTAGGGTACGAGCTCTGGCCTCCAGGCAGTAACACAGTCACTCCACAAATGGGCCAAGCAAGAAGCCTCTCCTGCACAAAGGTCCTCGATAGCCTGAGACTCGGAGCTTTGTCCTAACTGGGTGGAGAGCCCTTACTTGCCCCAGACCGCTATCCTCAGCGCACAGCTGGCTGACCTCCATGTGGTTTGTAGCTGTGCATTCTAACACTTAAACTGAAGCTACTAGAGGAGAAGAATGCAACTGTGTCGAAGATGAGCAGGCTCTTTTCTGTCTCTTCCCCCACACAATGCAACAGAGGCATGACCTCCACAGCGAGGACCTTGGGCTTAGATGGTATGAGGAACCTGGGGATGGTGGAAAGCACACTCAGGAAGGTGTGGATAGTGGGCTTGCAACTCCTATGCCCCTTCTACATCCCAGATCTTGGCATTTGCTGGGTGTCCAAGGACTAATCTCCAGAGGACAGGTGTGTCACAGAAGGTGCTTGTCATGAGACAGAACGTATTGTGCTACATGCACAGCAGCAGAGGGACACGCTCAGTTAGGCTAATGGAACACACTCGCTGACAATATAAGTTCACCCTGTTGCCAATTAAAGGAGCATTCTCTTTTCAGCTGGAGCTCATCATGAAAAATAATTAAGTCTCTCAGCACGGGAAGACACTATCCAAGTGTGTGTTTCCCTCCTTAGCAAAGTGCCAGGGAAAGGCGTGCACGTGGACAACATGGTTCAGCGCTGGCCCCAGTGAATCCCTCAGTGTGTCAGGCGCTGTGTGCTTCTTAGCAGCGTTAAATCAATTTCAGTGAGCATTCAATCCGCCAAATAACTACTGACCCATGAGAATGTTCTAAATCTGACTGCTTTTATTGTGATCTCTTTATTCAACTTAAATGAACTTTTTGACAGAAAAGAACACTGCCTTCCAGTGAGGGCCACCAGACCACGCCCTCTTCAGACTTTCCAGGGAGCTTCAAGAAAAAGCAGAAGCGCCTTTTGACGTTGTGTTTGTCAGTGCTCACTGTGACATTCAAAAGTCTCCATAAAGAGCGATGAGTTAGCTTTCTCCTTTCCTAGCTTTTTTCTTTGCATTGCTCTTGACTAACTGGCCTCCTAACACTTTCAAAAGTGTATCAAATAGGAGTCCTGGCAGTAGACATCCTTGTCTTGTGCCTGATTTTACAGTGAAAGATTTCCATTGACCACAGAGTGAGAAAAACATTTTGCAAGCTGGTCCTCAAATAAAGGACACATATCTAAACTATATAAAGAACTCAACAAAACAAAAAGACATCCTCATGAATTTAAAGCCCCAGTCCAAAAATGGGCATTTGAAATAAATAGGCCACACATCCCAGATGAAGAAATACAAAGGCCAAATAAGTATATAAAAAATGTTCAATATCACTGGTCGTTTGAGAGATGCAAATTAAAACAACACTGTCGTTCCATCTCCCTCCAGAAAGAATGGTTGTTCTCAAGAAATCAACCAATAATAAATGCTGGAAGGGCTGTGAGGAAAGAGGAGCCCTCTTCCTTCACTTCTGGAGGGAGTGAAGACTAGTACAACCACTATGGAAATCAGTGTGGAGATTCTTTAAAAAGCTAGGACTGGAGATCCCATCTGACCCAGCTTTTTCTCTTTTTGGTGTTTTCTCAAAAGAATTGAAAGCATCATACCACAGCGATATATGTACACATGTGTTTGTGACAGAACAGTTGGTAGTAGCTTAATCTTAGAAACAGTCCTGATGCCCATCAAGTGAAGACTGGATAAAGAAGGTGTGGGTTTTTAAATATGCAATGGAATAATGCTACTTTGCCACAAAGGAAGATTAGCCTGAGACATTTCTAAATAAATGGATGCACCTTGAGACCATACTCCTAGGTGAAATATAGGGGACACATACATGTAAATATTGCATTGTTTCTATGGCAGGGGAAGCTGAAAGTATATTAAGGGCCAAAATGTATCACAATAGATGCTGTGAAACACCTACGTCACAGAAGGAACTAGGAAAGGGAGTGTTGGGAAGGGGAGAGAAGGAAAGGGTAGAGGGGAATGATGGAAACAAGGATTTTGTAAGTATAGAAGGGGAGAGTCACTAAAGAGATGATGGGAGGGGACAAGAAAAAAAGGAGGCATATGACGTGCACATGCAGATTCCCTGTGATGGATGGGATCACTAGGCATATCTGAAATGTTCCAATAAGCTCGATTTAGAAATGTCTCTTCCTTTTCTAGATCCCATGGATAAATGAGCTCATGACGCTTTCCTTTCTGTGTCTGGCTTATTTAATTTAGCAGAATCTGAAGGACAGTGAAAAACAGTGGGAAGGGCTGAGAGAAAAGCTCTTGGGACCCCATGGAGCAGCACGGAGAGGAACAAGTCCACAGACAGAAGCCTCAGGGCGAGGGCCATAAATAACATCATGGTGTTCTAGTAAAAGAATCTTTGGCTAAAGAACTCAATTTTAGCTGTTCTTGCCACACAAAATAGTATCTAAAGGCAACATCAGGGACGTTTATGTGCATCACCGCAACAGCCACTTCACCACTGGTGCAGAACTCATGCTATCATCAAACTGTTAGAGCTCACGTGCACACCACCAGTTTCTTTTTAAAAAGGCACTTTTAAAAAAGTCTGTTTACCAAATATAAAACAGCGCTTTCTAAAAAACACACCAAAACCCCCCAAAACAGAACTCCTTGGCACATTCACACCCATGTCATTAGGTGGACACCAGGCGTCAGGAGGCGCTTTGCAGGGAGGGCCATGGGAATTGTTCTAGCACATCCCTCATTTTTACAAACAGAAAAGAACCCAAGGCACCGAACTCCTGGGCCACCTGCTTCAGGAGTCATGGCTAATTAGCATGCAGCCAGGAAGCCGCCAATTACTAAACAGCTACTGCTTAGAACAGGACCTTCTGCAACTGCGGAGCAAGGGCAGGGGTCTCCTCCTGCTCCAGCAAAAGCCTGGGCAAGGTTTACAGGAAAGAAAGCAGCTAAGGAGCATCCAGACACAGCTTCGTGAGCCCCGCACCGCAGCAGCGCAGGCAGGGAAGCCCGGGCAGGCACGTGAAGTGGGCGCGAGGCCTCGCGTGGGGTGAAAAGCAAGCAGGCTGCGGGTGGCTGCAGCTTGGTGGCAGCAGGCAGGGCTCAACAAAACAAAAGAAAGAGCATCCTCCAAAAAGGAAAAGAAAAAAAAGTTATTTCCTGGGTGATTATTTGAGATAGGAAGGAAGGCGATGGCCAAATGAAGAGCAGGCAACGTGTGTGAATTTCCACGCTCTACATGCTGTAAGGTGATGCAGAGAAGGTAACCTGGGGTCACCAGGGAGCCACAGCGCTCCGCTGTGTGCAGGACAAGAACAGGCCTGCCCAGTGGAAGTCCACAAACACCTGACACCCCACTGTGCTTGTTTAGAGCCACGCGATGGAGCCGAATCTGTCATGGTCCTTGGAGGACTCACAGGCATCTACCTAGGAGGGAGGGGAGAAGCATTCGAGCGACCACACAGCCATGACAGGTTACTGGTCGGTCATAAATGGTAAGGAAGAATAAACTTCCCGTTGGACACAGGGCAGAGAGATGGGCACTCTTAATGCGGGATACCAACACTCAGTTCAGTCACAGCAATTAAAGCAACCTTAAAAACAAAATGGGTGGGGGTCGTGTGCATGTGAGTGTGTGTGTGTGTGTGTGTGTGTGTCCCTGAGAGTGGAGCCCGGGGCTTCCCGTGGGCTGAGCCCACACTCTACCACTGAGCTGATCCCCCAGGCCTCTTCTAAAATTTTATTTGGACAGAGAATATCACTAAGTTTCCCATGCTGGTCTGGAACTCGCAGTCCTCTCGCCTAAGCCTCTCCAGCAGTCGGGATCATGCATGCGTGTTACCTAACGTGGCTTGGGAGAGTTTTAAAAAAGGCTAGAGATGAGTATTTATTGTGACACAGCAGAAGACAAAATTTACGAGTGAGATTGAGAGTTTAAATAAAAAATATCAAAAAGACTTCTGAAAATAAAGATTAATCACATCAGAAAATACACTTAAAGAACTGTGATATCGTTGAATGTGTGTCTCAAGGAGTAAGACCCCAAGAGGTCATGGCTAACACATTCATGCCAGTCCTTCATCTCGGTGGTCTAGAGTTCTTCATAATACTACCAGCACGACTTGCACATCAATCACGGCTGGTGTATTTATCCTACTGCATTACTAGGGCGCGGATCAGTACGGTGGTTTTGCCACTCTGAGTAAAGTGAGTGCCTCCTTAAGGAAAATCTAAAGCTCTCAATGGATTCTTTCAAGGGGTGCCTTAGGAAACATGTAAACGTGAAACACATTTTCTCTAAAAACACAAGTCAACTTGCAAAATGATTTGAGACAAGAAAATAAGCAGTCATTTAAATTTTTTCCATAAGATCATTTAAAAGGGGGGGGGAAAGGCCTAAAGATACTATAATCTACATTACCTTTAAAGAAATCGCAGAAAGCAAAAAATGTCGACGATTACAGTGAACCTAGTACGATGCGTGGGTGCGTGGTCTTTACTGTGTCAAGGGAGATTACACATGCACCACTCAAATATAACTTTTATGCATACTTGAAAATTTCAGGAATATGTATATATGTATTTATGTTTTTCAAATTAATAAAATGTACAACTGCTGACACGTGTTCTCTGTATGGACAACAGCACTTGCTATCTGAACAGAGATACAGGCAAATGGGACAGAAGTGACCGGAGGACAGAAGCAACACACCGTGCTATGAGCACCCTCCAAACACTGGCATCATGCTGCCACATGGACATATCGGTATTTCTCAGAATCAAAAGAGCATAAAGAGCAAGATTCTCCACCTTCAGTCAAACAGAAGCCAGAATCCTACATGAACGACCCCAGCATTCATCTGGAGAAACCAGCATGCAGATGTAGCCAGTGGCATTTGAGACAGAGCAAGGGAGCTGAACGGACTGGAGATTAAACTCCTACGATACACGCACGTGTTAAATTAATTCAGACCAATAAACGAACAAATCTCCAAGCTGAACTTAATGTGCAGTAAAGGTGACGAGACAAACAGGTAGGAAGGGATGTGCTCCTCAGGGACTGCCCATGGGGCGCTAGTTACCTGAAAGAGAAAGGGGAGCACAGACCCTTGTTCTGTGCATACAACAAGACAAGCTTCAAAGGGATTGCAGAACAATCACAAATGAACACTTAAATTTCACTATGAAGTCAAAGCAATACAGCCTTGCTCCAAAGCGGCCGGTCCATGTGGCAGGCAGGCACAGACCAAGTAACAAAGGTCAAAGTGTCTCGTTACTGGGACAGCATGGTGGCTGTTGAGCAACAGGGTCCACTGGGACATGGGCAGAAGAGGACACGGGAGCTCCTGGCAGCCTGCCACGCCCCACAGGGGTCCAGTGTTTCCAAACTGTCTTCCAAGGACCAGTCTTGTGTTTTGTTTCATTTTACTTTCAATTTCTTTGAAAACTAAAACTACTAGAAAAAGTAAAATTCAGTGCCATGAATCCATACTTTAAGAGATGGGCATCAACGCACACTGTGTCTGCTGTCATAGGCTGCATTCACACCGCTGCCTGAGTTCCGTCCTCACTCCCAAGCTCCCTGAGGCCAGGACAGGGCCACAGCCACGCTCCGAGCAGCGCCGTCCCAAGCAGGCGGTGCTTGTTACGTGGCCCTCGCCGTGCCTCCCAGGCCTCACAAGTTGATGCACCCTGCTCTAGATGGTCTGTGCGAGGGCCTCGGGCAGGCCACGCGCCTGCGGAGGAAGCTTCTGAAGGACGCTGGGCATCAAACGTGATGGCTTGTACCAGCTGTTTAAAAGTTTCGGGTCCTCCTATTCAGTTCCCGCCAATTTACCTTCTGCTAAACTGTACTTGCAACTGAAATACCAAGGGCTGATTTCTTTTTGTTTGTTTGTTTGTTTGTTTTTTGTTCTGTCTCAGTAGAGCTGAGGAGAACTGATTTTCAAAGCTCTTGTGGAAGAGAAAGGCAGGACAGCTTCAGTACTCAACAGAAGAAGATGGGGGGAGTGGCCTAAGCCTGCTGGATGCCAATTACTATTAAGAGCAATACAAATTAAAATAATGTAATTCTGACAATAATCACAGTAGTGTAATATGCTAATCAATAACAGCACAGACAAATATTTTATTTTGCATCTACGGTAACCAAGGCATTTGGCTGATGCTTGGTATTCATTTGTCTCACTCCCTATAATTTAATAAATAGTTGTAAAACAACAAACATATTATAAGATATACCTAGGTCCCATCTAGCAATAGACGAACATAATTTTCTAAGCAGATGGAGAAAGGCATTTAAAAAATAAAACGATAAGCATTCCAAAAGTAGAGAAGAATTTTAAAAATAAAAGGTGAAGATCTTTCCTTATATTAAGATACAAAATAGAACTGATTGTAAAAAAAAAATTATACCAAGAAAAGAAAAAGTGGTGAGGAAAATATTTCAATGTACAGTGAAGAATTCCTAATAATATTCCAAGAGAATCATGGTGAAAAAGATAGGCATGTTAACAGACATCAGAGTAGCTCAGAAAAAAGAAGCTCCAAGGAATTCCCAAGAGAACGACTGGGAAAGGTGCACTGAGTCAGCTCACCCTTGTTATAAAAAGAAAGCAGAAGAAAAATTAGTCTTTTCCATTCACTGGCTGTTAAAAAGTGAAATGTCCGTAAGTCTGCGGTGGCGACACGCACAGGCAGCTGCTATGGCAGGCTGCTCACACCGCTTCGCCAGGGCCGGGTCCACATGCGCTTTCTCCTGCTGTCCTAGGAAATGCCACCCCGCGAGTGTCCCTGCCTCGTGTGTGGGGCACGTTTCTCCACCTGTGTCTTCCTCAGCTCCCCCACAAGCCCTGCTGCTACTGGAGAGATGACCCAGGGCAAAGCAGCCAGAAGCACGGCTCACAGCGGCAGAGGAGGCGAGAGGGCGCCCGGTTCGTGCCATCGTGAAGGCAGTTGGCGACCCCATGGGCACAGGGAGTGGGCAGCTCCCAGGGCCCCTGCCCCTCAGGGCACAGGGCAAGGCCAGGCTGCACAGCCGCTGCACAGCCTCGGGAAGTGGGCAAGTGGAAAGGAAAACATCCTGCGAAGGAAGTCCTTTGTGGGTGCTCCTGAACCTAAGGTCAGATGGAGGGAGGGACGGAGAGAGAGCGGGGAAGGCGGAGGGGGGATGACAGAACAGCAGGCGCTGAGCAAGAACCGGACGCGGAAGCACGGCCCTGAGGCCGCGCGCACAGAGCCTCCACCATCCGCAAGCGCAGGCGGCAGCCCTTGGTTCCCGCAGCTACGAAGAAGATCGAACTGCAGGACGCCGAGCGCCGGCCTCTCTAGGAGCTTTCAATTACCACAACCGGAAAGGGCGGGAGTGCACCTTCTACTAATTCCTTCTTAATTCATGAGTGGATTCCTTCTGTGGAGTCCTTTTATGCAAAGATTAGACAGCTTAGTGCAATTAACACTTCCAAGAAAATTTCAAGATCGCTTTTAATAATTCAAAAGTCTTACTCTTTTGTATTTAGTACAGGGTGTATGGGGTCTACAGGGTCTCACTACGTCGATCGGACTCCTAGTGATCCTCCAGTTTTCAGCCTCCCAAGCACTGGGAGTACAGGTGCACACCACCACGCCCAGTCTCCATCCCTGCGCCCCTGGGAACGGGTCCAGCATGGCACTCCGGGCATCGAACCCTGACCGCAGCCCTCTGCCCAAGCAGGCACTTTAGTCCACTGAGCCATTTGGCCAGTCCTAATTTTCCTTTTTTTTTTGGTTGGCTAATCTGTGCGGCATGTGGTGGTGGGTGGGGGGGATCAAACTCCCATCCACAGCACCTGACTTAGTTTGTACAAACAAGCGCTTTAGACAACTGATCTATCCTGATGGCCCCCTCAAAACAGTCTTCTAAGCTGTCTCTTCTGAAATTATTTGACTATATCCAGAACAATTTTGCCTTATCCAATATTCAATTTGCTCTGATATTACCTAATATTCAATTTGGAATCTATTTGATTATCTTTTATTCATTCAATATATACTCTTGAACAACAAAAAAAAAATGAATGCATTGGCTTGAAGGCTACGGCTTAGTCCTCATGGTATGCCTCTTATCCCTAGATTTATTCGCTCCACATTTGTCACGGAGCCGTCTTTGACCTGTGTTTCCTTATTTCTTCATATGCTGCCCGTCAGCCCCGGTGTTCCGCTTCTCCTCAGCCTTCCTGCACGTCATGGTTCTGTTGGATTTCACCTGAGTCAGGGCGGGCACTATGTTTTCTCTTCGTGCTATTTCGCTTAGGACCTTCTGACCTGCTCATGTTGTGTTACAAGTCTGAGCAGTATTCCTTTATGTGTACACATGCATGTATGTATACATACATGTTACATAGAGAGAAATCTATCCACATGTAACTCACGCACCACAAAATGTTTTCACCATCTGTTTGCGGACAGACATGCTGAGCCTGTCTTGGCTGTCGTGTGAATGACAGGATGAAGCCCGAGTGCCGTGTCGTTACGAGGGATACCTCGAGCCTCTGGCCAAGGACCAGGACATAGGTGGCTGGGTCCTGTGGCTGTCCTATTTCTTATTTCTTTAGGAAATGCCTGACTGTTTTCCATAATGGACAAACTAACCCCCATCCTCACCAACAGTGTACTACGGATGCCTTTGTGCCACACTGTCACCAACACTTGCCAGTGTGAATTCTATCGGGACAATCATGCTGTAAAACTTAAATATATACATTACAATTCATTCAAAAAAGATTTTGAAAGCTAAGCAAAAAACCAGAATTACCCTACGACTTTAAATTTTGTTTAAAAGGATAAATAGTATGTTAACTTAAAGATTATAAGAAAACTTTTTAAATAGCTAGTGAGCGAATCATACTTATTTTAAAGATAGCCCCAATGTGTATCCTCTAATGTTATTCATTTTTCTTTTCCATTTAACATGGATTTGTTCAGATATTTTTTAAAAATCTAGTAGTCTCTAAAACAAAAAGTTACAGACTCAGGGCTAGGCACGTAGCTCTGTGATGCAGTGCCTGTCTGGCAAGTACAAGGTCCTGAGTTTGATTCCTAGTCCCAAAACAAAAATAAAAACCTTTCCTGAAAAGTTATAGACTCTGGCCATCCAGATAGCTCAGCAGACTAAAGCGCCTGCTTAGGCAAACTCAGGGACCGGGGTGTGATCCCCGGTGTGCCGGCCAGCCCTGCCCCTGGGGCGCACGAGACTGCACTTGACACTGGGCGTGGTAGAAGTCTCCATGGCTCTGGCAAAGAGACAGTGCGCGCGCACACAAACTAAATATGTAAAAAGCCCAAAGGAGTAGTAGTAGTCAAATGCTTTTTGTAAAAAAATAAATATTATGTAGGATTTGGTTAAAGATTTCAGGTCAGGTCAAATTTTACATCAATCAGCGATACATACACCACACACAAATGACAGGCTGGAAATAATCAGATTAAACAATCAAGCAGAGGTTGGGAGGACACAAGGAGAGAACAGCATCCTGTGGATGGCTCCCGGGCTGCTTCTAACCAAACTGAGAAGCTGACACCAAGCACAATAAGGACACGCCCCGTGCCGCACCTTTCTCTCAGGGACCTTCGTGGACTCCTATTGTTTACTAGGACATTAGTGGATGGAGCGTGCTCATTTTCAAGGGTTCCTTTAGCTCGAAAATTCTGATGCTTGTCTTTTTTTGAAATAGGCAATGTTTTCTTATTCAAAAGAAATGCAAACTTTACTACTTGCATTACTGAAGCTTAGTCGCCTTTTTAATCTGGCCATGAAAACAAATCATTAGATCATTTCTGCTTTCCCAGCTATAAATGTACATTTTATAGATCTTACATAGAACTAACTACATAAGCTTGCAGCAAGGACTGCACTAGCTTGGCTGACGACACCCTGAGAAGCGCAGGACGCCTGCCCACAGCTGTGACACAGCGGCACCTCCAGGAGGGTGCCCAGCTAGCCGGGACTGGGTGAGCTGCAGCGGTGCCCTGCAGGGAGATTACCAGATACAGCCTCCCTCTGCTGGCTCCATTCTCCTGCCGAGGCTCCCATCCTGATGCGCTGCCTCACCACAGGCCAGAGGCAGTGGGGAGGACACGCCCCCAAAGGGAGAGCCAACCAAACCTTTTTTATTTATAAGTTGCTCACTGTGGATATTTTGTAACAGCACTGGAAAGCTGACAACAACAGAGGTAGAATTACTCACTACAATATATTATAAAGAAATATCACAGTGCTTGTTGGACTGTCCCAATAAAATGATGGAGAGGGTAAGTGCAGCTGCAAAGGGGAGGCTGCGACCCTGCGTGTCCTTACTTCACTCTCTTCTAAAGCTTCCACTCCCACCCATCCATGAGTGAAGTCACTCGTATGTACAGTCCTGTACTAGAAAGCACAGTGCTGCCATGCAGGTCATTCCTCGGTCCCTCGGGCTGTGCCCACAAGCTCCACAACTCACCGCTCGAGCCGAGTCACCAAAGTCTATCTTCAATCTTCCCATGGCTCGAATAATAGCAATGATGGACTGGATGGTGTTGCTGTAGACCACCGCTTTGTACTGCTTGCATTCCTCTTCCGAATACCCCGCCTCATGTATAATTCTGGTAAGATGAAGGAAAAATCGGAGCACTTAATTTCCTCTGATGGGAAGGGGCCTTTAAAAGAACTGAATCTTTTAAACCTACTTACTTCATCTGCTTTACAATTGTACTTTTCCCAGATTCACCAGCACCTGGAAATAAAACAAAGTAACACAATAAGGTATTTCTAATTTCACTGTCATCACTTCAGTATATCCAACTCCCAACATGCAAATGCAT
>NDGN011159211.1:0-10345 GCA_002564285.1 Tympanoctomys barrerae | reverse complement strand
AGAGCCAGGGATATGGCTCAAGTGGCACAAACATCTGCCAGCAAGTGCACGGTCCTGAGTTTGATTCCTTGGGAGGGAGTGGGAGGGGGCGCCTGTGTGGTACGATTGTCAAACTGGTTCCAGAGTAGCAATATCCTTTTACATTGTCTCCAGCAATGACAGCAGGTCTTTCCTTGTACACATCTTTGTGATATTTGTTTTTTTTTTTTTTTTACTTATATCCATTTGGTACATATAAAATAGAACTTGAACAGCCCTAATACCATCTATAATCTAGTAAAAAGATAAAATATTTCTGAATGCCTATTTATCATATACTATACCGATTCAAGGAAAAACATGGCTAGCGTATTTAAATTCTCAGAACAGATGACGAGGTGTGGAGAAGAGGCTACGCAAGCTCATCATCACCCATTTCTCCTACTACCATCACACTAAGTATTTTAACTGCATGCACACTGAATAAGAGAAAGGGACACAGTAAAGAAAAAAGCACTTTTCCATTTACTAGAAAACCCTGCTAACTCCAAAATTATTAAGAGACAAAAGCCAGAAGTTTGTTCTGCACTTAAAGGGACTCAGTCACTCGAGGTCTTTCTAGAGCAGTGACCATGTAGAAGCGGCATGACTTGGGGGACCTGAAAGTCCCACAGGGTTTCATTTCATGAGAAACACTGTGACTTCCCTTCCAGCAAACTCTGTCATTAGCATATTTATTTTAGTTGCCCACTTTACAAAACAATGGCTTGTATTTCTTCCGTATTTGGACTATACCTAACAGAAGCCTGAAAACAGAATGGACCAGGATGTGGAGAGAGAAATCAAAAACAAACAAACAAATTTTGAAGAAAAAAAAAGTGCTACAATGCATAAAGCTAATCTCAGCTAATCTTTACAAAAATCCTGTCAGACATCTGAAGTTCAGGCCATTTAAATTATTTAGCTAAAATCATATGCCTGACACTTAAATCCAAATAAATACTTTTGGGTCAAACTTTGCAAACTGATGAAATATAGTTTTCACCATGTACAGGAGCTTTAAAAAATAAGTATTCAAATGATATTAAATTCTTCTTTATTTTCTTTTCTTTTTTGTTTTTGTGGAACTGGGTATTGAACTCAGGCCCTTGCGCTTGTCAGGGAAGCGCTTAGTCTACTGAGCCATTTCCCAGCCCTGATATTAAATTCTTAATGGGAACTCATGTGAGGAAGATTATAAAAAGTCATGTAGATCTGAGTCCTCATAGATATTTTATAAGGCTCTCAGGCCAATTCCAGAAAGGTCATTTGACTTGACTGAAGTTATACAAGTAGTGGGATACAAGCTCAACTAGAACCCCACAGACTACAAGAATAGGGTGTTGAATGCATCTGAGTTTATAAAATACACAGGATTGATCTTTTTCAAAAAAAAGGCAACAATCTCCAATTGTATACAATCCCGTCATATATGCATTTAGTTTCACATGCTCAGATAAAAAAACATAAACACAACAAACAGGAATAGAAAGGTGAATAAGCTAAAATGTCTGAGTGAGTTCTTCAAGACAGTTTCTATGAAGAGTTTTATGGATTAGTTCACATAATGCTTATAATATTCCATATTATTATTATTGTTTATTATTATTATTATTTCAGCCAGAAGAACCCTGAGTCACAGCGATGCCAAGGAACTTCCTCAGGGTCACACAATGGTATCTAGATAGACAGTATATAAATAGTCCACACTCTATGAGAGGCTAGAAGGAGAGAAAAAAATAGCTCCTCAGTGGCACAAGCGTTCGCAGCCGAGTATATGTTCTCTGAAAGTAACACATGCAAAACTCTTCTCAACTGTTGGGGTTTTTCCCACCATTTCCCTTTCTTCTCTCTAGAACTAGTCAAGCCAGGACGTACCCATGCTGAACCCCTGCCTCAGGCATCCCCAGGCGCTTCCTGACATGCACCGCTGCTTACAGAGCATCACAAGTGAAGAATGGGGCTCAACCTGACACTTGCCAAGCTACCAAGTAAGCCATGAAAGAGAAAATCGTACTCTATCATTGCCTTGTATAAACCGACAGCAATCTTTCTGTTTTAACGGTCACAGGAGAAAATCTTTTTAAAAAATACATATTTATCCTTGGTTTTTATTAAGTATAAAGTAGCAAGTACGAAGCCAAGTGTGGTGGCACACATCTGTAATCTCACCACTCCGGAGGCCGAGGCAAGAAAATTGCGGTGCATTCCAAACCAGCCTGAACTACATAGTGAGGCCCTGGCTTAAAAACAAGCACATAAAAAGCAAATATGAGAGATGGCAACTGAGGTTTTTAAACTTTGTTCCAGCTAGCTATAACCTCATCTGTAAAATGACAAAGATTAAATAAATTAACACTGGAGAAAAATTTTCAAACTCAAGGCAAAATGCATATTATTCTGAAGAGTCTAAGTCTGCCGGATCACTATTGAGGAAATGGTCCCATGATGGCCACCAGGCCCCGGCAGTGACACCCTGTAATTTGCAGGGTTTTATTAGTGCATTCCCACCTGGCAGGCAGGGCAGTGGCATAAGTGGGTACTTTCACATTCTGTGCCAAGGAGAGACGTGCCCCAGTGAGCAACAATGCACGGCGGCTTTGCCTGGTGAGAGTGCCGGGGCTCCTCGCCACTCCTACCTCCTGCAGGGTGACGCTGCCAGACAAATCGTAGCAAGCACACTGTGGCTTGGAGTAAACGGCGCCTCGCAAGTGCTAGG
Source organism: Tympanoctomys barrerae (assembly GCA_002564285.1). NCBI lineage: Eukaryota > Metazoa > Chordata > Mammalia > Rodentia > Octodontidae > Tympanoctomys > Tympanoctomys barrerae. The sequence continues at coordinate 7,608 of NDGN011159211.1, read as the reverse complement.
AACTGTAATCAGAGTACTTGCAATCCAGCAAAATATCTATGCTCCATCCCACTTTATAAAGATACAGATATTTTATAAAGATGTTAAGATATAAAGGTATTTTACAAAGATGTTAAGAGACAAAACATGCATATATTCCATTCTTTTATAAAACAATAGTAAGTGGCTAAAACGGTATTACACAGGACTTTCCACAATAAAGGAAATTCTTCCTATCTGCATTGGACAATGTGGCAGCCACATGCGCTAGTGAGAAATGTGAGTAGGGTCAATCTAGGAGAAACTGAATTTTTTTGAGCTTAATCATAATGTAAACTTCAAAATAATCCCATATACCTAATGCTATATCTGGTTATGAATACCATGAATTAATACCATGTCTTTCAAAACACACATGTGTTCACACAAGAGCACATTTTCTCTGCAAAATATAGCCACAGTCCCCCAACCCCACCACCCATGGTATTACCCTCATATGGGGCACAAAATAATTTATTATGGAACTAGAGTTCTATTGTCATTGTTATTGATGGCTTAATTTAAAAGGAGTTGAGGGAAGCTGGGGGAGAATAACAAGGGAGTTTTTATTCTTTAAATTGCCACTCTGCATTAAGTCCTACACTAAAGAACATGAGGAATACTATCTTAAATAATAAGATAAAACAGGCTTCACATAATAAAAAGTTTCTGATTCTTAATTGAATTGCCAAGCTATCATCATTAAAAACATCCCTCAACTTAGCCAAGTTATCTACATGTGAAGAGCAAGATACACCTGCCCAGTTAAGGGGAGCCATTAAGCTTTTAATGACTGATGTTCTTGAGCAGGAGCTAAATACAGAACTGACTGTGAGCATGCCCAAAAGTTCTGAAAAGTCTGGGCCTACTAGGGGCCATCATGGAGAAGAAATGTTGAGATGACCTGGCCAAAACCAATAGAAGCCATAGAGAACTCTCCACATGCAACCTTGAGCCACTCAGAGCAACACTCAGATGGCTCATCACGCACCTTAGAACTCACTTTTCTCTCTCTCTACTACCATATTATTTCACAAAATGATTCAATAGGCTTTAGCTGCTGATTTGTTTAAGCGATCCTATAAACAAAGTAATACTTCAGGCTTATCCCACTTAATGTAAGGAGTTCTGTATTCCCAAATGTTAATCCCAGATATGAACCAAGAAAGCAAGTACTATGAGATAACACAATCATCAGACTGTCCTGAAGGCACAAAAGAGTTCCTAGCAACTATGAGATAAATATATTCATGCTGGTATATTTTATTTATAACACAGAATATGTACATGTTCTTCTTTTGACATTCTGATTTCAGGCTTTGTTTTAATAATCATAATTGCCAGATAAATTATCACTTAATAAGAACGCTGGTTCTTATAATTAAACATTGAAGTGTTATAATAATATGCTATATAGACACACACTGCCTAAGGAGCACTGGAATATAGGGACAGGTTTGTGTTTCCATCCCACAAGAGTACACACATAGATCCAGAGACCTAAGAGCTGCCACACCTCGTGCCCCGTGCACTGCAGCTGGTGCTCCACTTGCCTTTCCAGTGGCTTTAAACACCAGTGCCTAAGTACTAGAAACTGTTTCAAGGCACAGCTGTCATTTCAGGAGATTATGGAGCTTCTCCTTTTCAAGCTGAGTTTCTCAGATGAAACCTTTTACTCTGATTAAAGCTTATCTACTCTCTACTTCCCAACGGGCCTATTCTGAGTAAAACCAAAGTGACTGCTAATAGTCTAACTAGATAAATTGATCCAAGCAGACACCTAAACTCAGTTAAAGCTGCTCTTCCTTGGAAGCTTCTAATGATTTTGATACTAATTTGGATCTTCTGGATAGAAACAGCCAAACTACCACACATATGAAATCAAGCAGGCTTAAATAATAACACTCAAGACAAAATTTGAGACTAGCAGCAGAAAGATACAAGACAGCAGCTGAATCAGATGCTTTAAGCTTGTAACTTAAACTTTTAAACTTGGTAACACCGTAGGCCTTAACAGGCTTGTCCAGGTATAAATTACTAGTCTATGGGCAGATATTTAGGCCACGAAGACCAGTTTTAAAACCACAGTAAGGAAAAGATTCAGAAAGAGGACAAAAGCTACTCAGGAGGAAACTGGACTTACATGTCAGACAGCAATTTAAGAAACTGCTTTTGAATTATTATTATCGAAAGTATCGATCTTGTTCTACTTCTACAAAGACATGAAAAACAGTAAATTGCTTCTCACATACACAAGTGGCAAAATTACTAGTGAGAAGTAAACATTCAGAAATGATCCTCCTTCAAACTTTATTTCTAAAAGGCAAATTTGAAACTAAGTTCAGGTTCTCCTCCACCTCCCCCAAAAATCAAAACAAAGCAAAACAAAACAGATGGCAAAAACCATAATGGTGTAAAGAGATTGATGTCAGGAAATGCTTTCATGGGACAATGGAGAGAATCAGATGGCAGTAGGCTTCAGCAGTCTCCAACCACCCATGGGGCAGAGGCAGGAAAGAAGGTTGAGTAGGATGAGTTATAATGCACTATAATTTGAAGAGAATTCCAACCAGCCTGTTCAGTAGTCCTACAGCCAGTCATACGCAAGAGGAACTCCCGGTCTGGCAAGAACAGGCTTGTCTGAGCTTCCCCGCCATGCGCGGTTATGAGCTGGGCGTGGTCCTGGGGAACACAGGCATCAGCAAGAAAGTGAGGCTGATCAAGCACACCGAAGCACGCGGCCTAGCTGCCGCACTCCTGCACACGCTACAGAGGGAGATCTGAGAGGTCACATCCACGGCTGCCCCATAAAGCAAATGCTCCTAAACTAGCCCACTGATTGTGAGATACAGTAGAAGGATAGTCATCTTTAATTACATGAAACAAAAATTCCAAAAATACAAAAGATTTTTAAAACTCATAATGCTCATAGATAAGAAAAACATAGTGAGCCTGCAATTAATTTAACAAATTACCTTCCTTTGAAATAAAGTTAAATATTGAGTCAAAACACAAAATCAGCATTTTTCAAGGGACTACACAGAAACATTTACTCGAAGATACTCATCTGTACAAATTACACGTCACTGAAAAATGCACGAGATGGTGTATAATAGTGAAAGATGATTACACTCCACAAAACAGGTTATCTGCAGTAATTTCACACCAACCTACAACTTAAATTCTATTAAAGGGAAATGCAACTAAAAGAATTAAGCCAGCATCTAAGCCAGATCTGTATCCACTTTGGACTTCATATTATTTTAGAAGACAGCAGAGTTTCTTTTCACACACACACAGACAAGAAAAGACCAACACATTTTATTTGTATTCCCAGCTAACGTTCCTAAGGAAGCGTAAGTTATGGCTATCATACACAAATCAAAATGACAAACTTTATTCCTTCCCAACTTCTGACGACTACACAGAAGGAGTATATCAAAGACTACAGTGTGCTAATTACCATACCCTATATTATTCTCTGGTTACAAGAAATTTTGATCTTCTGACTCAGGTTTTCTCGGTTCTATACGGATAAAGAACAACAAATTAAAAATTAGGACAGCTTACACCGATGTATTTATTTCCCAAAGGCTGTTAAAGAGAATCAGAAATACTACTTTTTACTCAAGGGACCTTAGTGTGGGGAGAAGGGGGCCGCCTCCAGTGGTCAAGGAAATCTTCAAACTCATTCAAATGACAACAGTTCAGCTGGGCATTTGGTGGGCTGTGGGCCACGCACACGAGCACTGAAGTACACTGTCTCTCCACTTCTCCTGCAGACAATGAGCTGCCCAGCCAAGGAGGCCCAACTGCAAACACCACCACAGCCGGACCTGGAGAAAACACCACCTTGCACAATGAGTTTGACACTATCGTCTTGCCTGTGCTTTACCTCATTCTATTTGTGGCAAGCATCTTGCTGAATGGCTTAGCAGTGTGGATCTTCTTCCATATTAGGAATAAAACCAGCTTCATATTTTATCTCAAAAACATAGTGGTGGCCGACCTTATAATGACTCTGACATTCCCATTTCGAATAGTCCATGATGCAGGATTTGGACCTTGGTTCTTCAAATCTATCCTATGCAGATACACTTCAGTTTTGTTTTATGCAAACATGTATACTTCCATTGTGTTTCTCGGGCTGATAAGCATCGATCGCTACCTGAAGGTGGTAAAGCCATTTGGGGACTCGCGCATGTACAGCATAACCTTTACGAAGGTTCTATCTGTTTGTGTTTGGGTGATCATGACTGTTCTATCCTTGCCAAACATCATCCTAACAAATGGACAACCAACGAAGGAAAATATTCATGACTGCATGAAACTTAAAAGTCCTCTGGGAGTCAAATGGCACCAGGCAGTCAACTATGTGAATGGCTGCCTCTTTGTAGCTGTGCTGGTGATTCTAATTGGGTGTTACATAGCCATAGCCAGGTACATCCACAAGTCCAGCAGACAGTTCATAAGTCAGTCAAGCCGAAAGCGAAAACACAACCAGAGCATCCGGGTGGTTGTGGCTGTGTTTTTTACCTGCTTTTTACCGTATCACTTGTGCAGAATTCCTTTCACTTTTAGTTACTTAGATAGACTACTAGATGAATCTGCACATAAAATTCTCTATTACTGCAAAGAAATGACACTTTTTTTGTCTGCATGTAATGTGTGTCTGGACCCAATCATTTATTTTTTCATGTGCAGGTCATTCTCAAGAAGATTATTCAAGAAATCAAATATCAGGACTAGGAGTGAAAGCATCAGATCACTGCAAAGTGTCAGGAGATCTGAAGTCCGGATATATTATGACTATACTGATGTGTAGGGACTGGAAACCATGAGGCTGTCGCTTTTTCTTGGAATTAATATGTATAAAGTGTAAATAAACATTTCTTTTCATTTTCCTTACTTAAGTCCCTCAAAATATGGATTGTAAAACAACTAAAATGACATGAAATTAGGGCATAATTTGGAGCTAAGTAAAACAGGAAAGCATAGCAACAAGTCAGATGAATGTGAGGCAGGATGTGCTGGCTGAATGGCAGGGCTCATGGCCCCAGAAAGAGTCACTTTGCCACGTGCACGGCAGGACACACTCTGCCACCCCAGCCACGCAGGGGCCGAGGCAGGATGATCACAAGTTGAAGACCAGCCTAGGCAAGTCAGTGAATACCTATTCCAAAATTTTAAAGTATTAAAAGGGTAAAACTAGAACTCTGTGCTACCTCAAAGCACATAGACCCCAGCACCACAAAAGCAGAGCCACAGCTCTGTGAGCACGCTGCACCTCTTCTCCAGGACATGAGGTCGCTCTGAAGTCACGTTTTCACGGAACAGAAGGAAGGGGACAGTCTAAAGAGCCTTGAGGATCAAGATTTGGGAAAGAAAATGTTCTTCTCAAGCCAGCTTATTTACAGCAGATATAACAGAGTAATACTAATCACTATACTTCCTGTCATGCCATGTATAAAATATGTAATACCTCACTGTGGTTTTCAGTGTCGTACGGGTCTACACAAAAATGATGTAGAGGAAGAGAAATGTTCTCTAGAAATTTTTAGGCAGTATGTTGAAATGGTCAGATTCATTTGACTGATTTTAAATAAGCTATTTCAGATACAACAATTACTATTGGAAAGGCAGAGTCTGGATACAATATTCAAGTTATTTTGCTACAATGCAATTAAATCCTGATTTGCTAAGGCTAGAGATGAAAAACTGAAGATAAGCTAAGTATATTTAGTTTATGAAAGAGACACTTATTAATTATTTACTAGTATAGTTTTACTTTAGAAAAAGATTAGCAAAATATTCTGTCCTATGATAAGCCACACTCAGCCTTTAATACAGATATCATTAATGTAAAAATTTAAATGTAAAATGAATGACAGAGTTCATTAAGTCAAACAGCCTAAGAGTAGCTAGGCACAAGGGTGCATGCTTATAATCCCTGCTATTTAGGAGGCAGAGGCAGGAGGATCAAATTTGAGAACGTGGGTTCAATCCATAGTACCACCACCCTCAAAAAATAACAGTAACCTTTTAAATCTTAGACTATCTAGCCAACTTCCTTTTCTTTCCTTTCCTTTTTTTTTTTTTTATTATTATTTTAGCGAGGGGTCTACAGGGTGTTCAGGGTCTCACTAGTAGATCGGATCCGTAGTGATCCATCTACATACAGCCTCCCAAGAGCTAGGATTACAGGTGCATGCCACCACGCCCAGGCTCAACTGCTGTCTCAGTGCGCACCAGGGGCAGGGCGCTTATTTGTAGTTGTGCTGGTGATTCTGATTGGGTGTTACATAGCCAGAGCCAGGTATATCCACAAGTCCAGCAGACAGTTCCTAAGTCAGTCAAGCCAAAAGCGAAAACACAATCAGAGCATTCGGGTGGATAGAACCCCTGGCCCCTGTGCCTGCTTGCAGGTGCTTTAATCCGCTGAGCTATTTGGTCGGCCCTCAGCTTCCTTTTCCAAACTGTCTGCTCTGTGGCACTAATGAAGAGCCTGGTTTGTTCCTCACAGGGTATTAGAAGCATTAACAGAGGAAAAAGGTATGCCTGCTCACTAACAGAGGGCATTACAGGTAACACAAACACATGTATAAAACACACACACACACACACACACACACACAGCATGGTACACTATTTCATTTGCAAAGTGAGGCTGTAAGAATAACGCAGCGCAGACGTGATCACCTCTGTGAGGCATGGAAACTGCATTCAAGGACGGGGACACGATCACAGGAAAAGGATTCAAAGACTGTGCTCCAGAGTGCCTAAGAGGCAAGTCGGTCCTGGGCAAGGAGATGACCCAGAGAGCTAAAGGACCTCGCTGACAACTTCCACCAAAATAGCCCTCTCTCCCCAGTGTGTCATTAGATAAAGACAGGCATGTTCTGAGACCAACGAGGAGAGGCGGCTGGACAGCCTCGTGCCTTCCTCCCCAACCTGCGAATGTCTAGGCTGAGCCACAGCTCCACTACGAGCAGGGCAGCATCACACACAGCCTGGAAAACAACCTACGTACGAGCTGGCCTACATTCTCCAGCCTCTGCTTCCCTCCCATACCACAGGTCCCACTCAAAAAATACCAAAAGCCACATTATCGAGTAGGATGTTTATGGAGCTTGCTGAAAGCACAGCATTCCTGGACCTAGAGACTGAGGAACACCCTCCCTCCCTCACAGCACTGACCGGCTCATTCCGCACTCAGGGCCTTCCTTCCAAGACACCTCTACTCCAGACCTCACCTGGTCCTCTGCCCCAAACCTCAATTCTAAGAGGTATCTATATGATTTTAAAATTCATCTCAGTGTTTCAATACTGATAGCTGTATAGACATTGAGCATATTTAATGTCACAGTAGTTTTATTTTGCTGAAATGGCATTACTAAATTCACGCAATATCTTACAACACTGCCCTAGGGAAAAAAAAAATAGAGCATTTTCCTATTCCTATAATAAAACTGGGCTGGATAGATAGCTCGGTGGTCTAAGTGCCCACCTGGCAAGTGCAAGTGCCTGGGTTCAATCCTCCACACTACATGCCATGTTGGACCTGGCATGGTGTGCCAGACCTAAAACCAG
>NDGN011159153.1:0-10292 GCA_002564285.1 Tympanoctomys barrerae | reverse complement strand
ACACACACACACACACACACACACACACACACACACAATAAATAAATAAATGTTAAAAAATAAGTGATTCAGTAAAGGCATGACATTTTGATAAAATTAATCCTTTTTACATATCAAATTCCAATAATACAACAAATTCTTCAATGTCTTTTCTAGATTTCTGGGATGGTGATATCAATAAAAAATGTTGGCCTGCCTTGACTATTTTATCATTGAAATAAACCAATTTATCTAAGACCTTACTAAAATTATTGTTAGTATTGTATTTTAGGGGTTTTTAAAAGCTGTAAGGGGCCAGGGAGATGGCTCAGTAGAATAAGTGCTTCCCTAGAAAGTGCAAGCGTCTGAGTTCAATCCCAGGTTTCACAAAAAAAAAAAAAAAGCACTGCAATCTTTTGAAATTATATTCCCTTCATTAAATAAAAAAGCATAACTTTTGAATGTTCATTTGGCTAATGATACTGGAAGATAACTAGATAGAATAAAGCCATTGATTTGATATGTAATTAATAAATATGTTTAAATAAATGTCTGTTCAATTCCTATATATAGATGTTTAATACTGAAGAAATTTTAACATTAAAATGTTATTATGTTAAAATGTACTAGATGTGAATGCCAACTGTTAACTAAATGATGCTAGAAAAGCACATTATTAGCAGCCTCATAAGAGTTTGTAAATCAGCACTGTTAGCTTATTTTAAGAGCCATAATTCTTCATTTATATTTTCTTTTTATTAGTCAGCATGTTGGTTTATTATTAAGAAAAACAGAGTTTATTGACCATTAAGGGCACAAGAGGAAATCTCACATTAGTCATCTACAGTGAGTAGAAATTATTTCTTTACCTAGACTTCTAAATTACTGGGGCTAAAGGGCTAATTAAAACATTATTTTAAAATTCACCATATGAATAAATTTGTTCCTATTTATCAGTCTCCCATGAAATATATGTTCTTTAAAATCTACCCTCCTTAAATATTTTGAAAAATTTATACCAGTAGCATGCAGTTTTAATTACAATTTATAGGCTTGTTTTTAAATTGCATTTTAAACTAATTTGGTTTGTTCCTAAAGTTAATTAACTAATTGGGAGAATGTTTCTTGGTGCAATTGAGATAATAGAGCAGATGTGGAGATTTATTGGCATCACTTGGAAGCATCCCAAATGTAAACATTTTCTCTTCTTCAAGCTTAACTAACCTTTAAAACCATGTGCTTTTTCAGGGGCTTTGATGGTTAATTTTTTTTAATGTATTTGGTACAGGGTCACACTACACAGCTCAGACTCATAATGATCCTTCTGTTTTCAGCCTCCCCAGCACTGGGATTACAGGCATGTGCCACCATGAATGTTTAGATCTGAATGTCTCTCCAGGGCCTCATGCATTCAAGTTTGAGCACTTGAAAAATGAGCAAATTATGAGGATGCTATACTCATCAACCAATGGATCCATTGAGTCATGAGTTCTTGGTTGAGTGTGCTATCAGTGTGGGTTGACAGATCAAGAGGCAGATTAACAGATTTAACAGATTCTGACCTGGAAGGCTGAATTAACAGAATTAACAGATTCTGAATTAACAGAATTAACAGATTCTGACCTGGAAGGCTGCATCTCCCTCTCTGGTTTTCCCCCTTCTATGGCCTACTTAACATAACCTCCATGCTCCATACCAAGTTCCACGTCCATGCTGCTTCTGCAGTTTAGTCTACTAAACATTTCTAAAACTCTGAGCCAAAGTAAACTCCTTTAAACTGTAGGTGTCAGTTATTTCATCCCAGCAATGAGAGACTGACTAATTGGTTTTTGTGCTACAGAAATGGAGTTGTTGATATGACAACACTAGACCAAGGTTAGGAGCCCTTGGAAGTGGTTCATGGTAGGGGTCTGGAAAGTTAGGAGATACCAACTATAGAATACCTCGAATGTTGTCATCAACGTTTAATATAATATACTAGTCAGAGCTCAAAAGATGAGTGCTGATAGAAAGACTGATAGCAAAGGGCAGGCTCTGGGTATTTCTACTGTGAACAAAGACTCCATTGGCAGCATGGAGATGATTTGTGACATGCTCTGGTAGAAAATGTGCCTCTTTACCATCATCTAAGATTTACAGGAGGCTGAAGTTCAGGACAATGGACTAATTAACCTGGCAAAGGAAATTTCAAGGACAACCCAACAGTCAAGCTGTGGTATGGATACTGAGTACTGGTTTTAGCCATATCTACCATAAATATTAGATCAAAAACACGGTGAAATGATTTGAAATATTTTTTCCAATGGATAGAAAGCAAGCACCTACAAAGTTGAGACCTAGAAAGGCACGGCTTGGAAGAAAGTTGGGATAGAAGTAAGCATTTGTTACTAAAAAGGTTAGCATTTAAAATAATCCAAGTACTTTACATCAGAGTAATAGGAAAGATATCTTGCTGGAATCTCTAGAATTACAAGGCCCTATATTTCACAGCCTTACAAGTGCAAAAATTAAAAACTACTTTGAAAAGAGGGCCCCAGAAAACCCAGCTTATTCAGAGCCAAATAATAAAGAGTTTCCCATAGCTCAGCTATTCAAGCACTCAGAGGCCACTGCAGTCATGATTCAAAGGGGCTTTTATACTGCTTGAGCTAGTAGAAGACCTTAGCATTATCTCCTTGAAGCTGGTTTTACAGACAAGCAGAGTTTTGGGGGTCATAGAGACACCTGATTTCAGAACAAAATGTTAGAGACCACTCTATGTGTTTCAAGAGGGTGGAATATGAGATGTGAAAGTAAAGCTAAAAATGAAGTGAAGATCCCATAAAATTAGAGATTCCAGAAATATTAAACACCTGATAATGAAAGCCTGAGTGGAGAATGTGAGTGAAGCTACCCCAGGGAAAGTCCCAAAGGCCTGCAACCAGCAATGCCACTGTGGTGATGCCTAGCAACCTCCTCAGAGTTCACATCTTGCAGTAACTTACGCAGAGTGTTATGTGTCATTATTGGACTTAAAGTCTACTCTGATAGATTTCAGCCTTGCATTGGTCTGATTTCTTCTTATCCATCTACTTATCTCTTTTAAAATGGGGATATTTATAATGTTCCATTATATCAGTAATATTTTATCTTCTTTCTACAGCTCACAACTAAGATTTCCTTGATTTACAGGAAAGAAGTTCAAACCTGGGCTTTTCTATAATGGTTAAAACTGTGAATGCATTTTGCACAAAGAGATGGGCATAATTCTTTTGAGGATCAGGAGTGGAATGTTATAGTTTAGGTTTGGAATGTTCTACCAATACCTTATGCATTCAGAAGTAAGATTTTTTGAAAGTTGCTTGGATCATGGATGCTATTCTCATCAGTGGATTAGTTTTTGGCCCAGTGTCCAATTATAATCCAGGTCCTGGTCGAAAGAGGTGTGTTACCTACAGCACAACATGAGAGTATATCTCCTTCACTAGCTCCTCCCTTCTCTCTTTCCCTCCTTGCTTCCGTGATATGAGCAGCTTTCCTCCATGCTAGACCCTTCCCCCATGCTGTTTCTGTAAGTAAGTGTACAACCACGGACTGAATGTCTGAAACTATGAGGCAAAATAAATCTCTCCTCCTTTAAATTTTATGGAATTGTGGGTACTTTTTCCCAGAAATTAGAAAGTGACTAAGACAAAGGAAAAGTTTCTATATTTGTAGTGAACCCAAAGTAAAAGTCAAATAAGTTATTATTGAATATATATATAAGGTTATTATTGAATATATATATATATATATATATATATAATCTTTCTACATGAATTTCTGATTCTGATTTCTCCTGGCTGGTACAAGCATGATACAAGTAAACTAAGCATTGATGATTATACTCTTGTTTCAAAGTCATGAATTGTGTATTCCTTCTACTCAGATTTATTATCATGTTCAGTTGTTCAATTTCTTTTAAGCAATGTGAGCCTCTGTAATAAGGCAAAAGAATAAAATCATGCACCTCATTCTGAGAATGGTAAAAGTCATGTTTGCATTTGTACGTTGCCTACATGGAATTCAAACTGAGTCTTTCACTTATATTTATGCCTATGTATCTCAGTAGCAAATAGGACAGTAAAACTACATTTATATACTTCTCATTACTGAAAAGAGAGCAGGTAACTTTATTATATGTTGACTTCATGACAGTCTATAGAGTGGTTCATAGGTAACAACTTAAGTCAATCTTCATACCTACATAGTATACTAGTCAGTATTCAACTTCCTTTCCAGATTTAATGAAATTAATGCACAGAAAAAATAATTGTCCAAAAACCTACAAGAGTAAACTTCTGACCCAAAACTCATATTACAGTAAACTGAATTCATAGCCCATATAACAGTTTATGTTGTTTTGTTTTTCCTTCATTATACAATGTTCAACACCAGGGCTGCATATATAATGGGTATCACTTTACCAAAGAGTTTAAACCAGAGTTCAGTAGTTTACAAAAGGAGTTTACAAAAATACTTGTGTGGATACTATATAAGTACATCATATTTTACAATCTTCTGTTTTAATTTGTAGTAGAATATTTATTCTTCAAAATTCCAGTTTTTCTAAGAATAATTTTCATAGATTTTAGCAGTTCAATTATATATCTTAAGTAAACTATTTTTATTATTAAATTTTAACTAGATATGTATATACAGTGCTACCTAAGATAAAAGTATAGCAGCATATGTGTGTCAATTTGCATATGCTTTGTTAAAAATATATTTCAGTACCCTAATAAAAGTGAGGCTTTGTGTAAGCTGATTTATTTTCTTAAAATTCTCAGCAGTGTGATTATGAGCACAAAATGATGACTAATTTTATGGAACCCATGATATCTTATATATAGGTCAACTAAAAAGCTAGGAAAAGTATGATCAAGTGGCTTATCCAGAGGGCAGAAGACAAAGACTGAACCATCTGCTAGGAGCAAAGTATTTTCACTCAAATTGCTAGCGCATAGGATGTAATTCACGATTTTAGTAGTGATTCTCAGATATGTCAACCATTATGAAAAAACAAACATTGCTGTACTTTGAGAAATATTTAAATTTCCCATTCCCTCTATAGTCTAAGAATTTACCTATGTTTTTTAGACAACAACTATGTATTTATGACACTGCCAAGATCATTACCAAATTGTTTGAATATTTGTAGATCAACAGTTCCAATATAGAATGACATTTTAGTGTTCATAAACCCTGCTAGAGAATAATTAACCTCTAACAGTGCTAATTTTAGGGAAAGTAGATCATTTTCATCTTACAGGTGGATGGACCATGTTACAGTGGTTTTTTGTTGTTGTTGTTGTTGTTGTTGTTTTGTTTTGTTTTGTTTTGCTTTGCTTTGTTTTAATGTAGCAACTATCAGGACCAGCCAAAAAGCTCAGCGGATTAAAGTGCCTGCAAGCAGAAGCAGGGGCAGGGGGTTCAATCCCCAGGCCTGCCATGCCAACCCTGTCCCCAGAGTGCTGAGATAGCAATTGAGACTGGGTGTGGTAGCACATGCCTGTAAAACCAGCTCTTGGAAGGCTGTAAACAGGTCAACCACTATGAGTCTGATCTAGTAGTGAGACCCTGAACATCCTGTAGAATCTTGCCTAAAAAATACCAAAAAATAATAAACAAATAAATAAATAAATAAAGCAACTGTCATGCTTCAGAAGAAATATTTCAGTCCCCAGAATAAATGTATTTAAATGATAGCCAAATACTGTATTGGGCCTGTGATGTAAAGTACAGTAAGTTATTCATTGAGTACCTAAGAATGCTATGAAAGCTGAGCATCATTGTACACACCTGTAATCCCAGCACTCAGGAGACTGATAGGGGCATTGTCCTCAGTTTGAGGCTAGCCTAGGCTACATAATGAGTTCAAGCACAGCCTGGAATACATAGCAAGACTCTTTTTCAAAAAAAGACGTGAAGATGACTATCCCATTCATTCTATACCTATGAGAAATGCTTGATCCCTAGCCATGAATTCCACATTTAACTGACCAACTGTGTACTGATTATGTTTTTATTCTGTTGAGTTAATCATCTGAATTGAAAGTTGCTTAATTGCAATTACAGTGAATGAGTACAGTATTTTGTCTGTCATCATTTCCCTAAAATAGGATATAGAAATTATTTATGTAACAATTACATCTATTGAGCATGTTAAATAATATAAAGTTGAAGAAGTTGTGTGGAGGCTGTCTGCAAACACTATACCATTTAATGTAAGGGAGCTGTCTATCCAAGGTTGACCCTGGAGGCAATGTTCCATCAATATGGCAGGGTGGCTGACAAATGAGTTTCCTAGGAGCATTTGCTGTTATGAGGCAATATTACTTTTAAAGCTAGTATACAAAAGGATTGCTTATGCTAAAAAAGGTGCTCCTCAAAAAACCCCAAGGTTTGGTGTGAATGACCGATTCTACAGTATTTAGTTTATGCCTGTACAAATCAGCACTGTGGCAACCTGACACTTTGGAAGCTTTCATTATAAACATAATTTAATGTCCCACAAAATGTTCTAAAGCTCAAGCTATTTAGGTGCTAATGGCCATCATAACAAATTCATGAGGTTTGGCAGAGAGCGGGTACGCAAAACAAGCCAAATGTTAGGCAACTGTGACTGTTCAAGGGAATGCATTTTGTTAGATGCACGGAAAACTCCCTCTTATGTCTCTGCTCCATTATTTTTCCTACCATACCCAACAGATGTGGGTCAGTCACTTCAAGGTTACTAAGATTCCAGTCCAGGTTTAAAAGAGTATATCATAGTTAGCCTTTGGCTCTGTTATTGTAGAAGAGACAAGCACACTGATAGTTTGTGAGCATGCTTTGATACTTCTGTATTCTTGTTTCATTGACATACGCAAGGCTGACATCCAGAGACACTCCTGTTGGGCATTCATGTGTATCAGGTTTGATACTCTCACTGTCAGCTTGATAGACCCACTAAATGAGTGTGCATTGATCCAGAAGCAACTATTCTTCATTCTATGAAACTTGTTGGAGGATTTATGCATGCTATACTGGATGACAGTCTCCTTTTTTTTTGCAGGCACTGTACTCAAATTTAATTATTTCTGCACCCTATTCCCCATCTTCTGGTACTTTCTATTCTATCTTCATCTTTTCTCAAAAGCTTTTAATAACAATCATTACATACATAAAAGTTATCCCTGTATATTGTGTCTGTAGCTAGTAGGTGTGATTTGCTTTCCTGGAGTGTGTGTGTGAGAGTGTGCATGTAGGTGGGGATGTGTGGGTGCATGTGCACAATAAATCTTATGAAATAAGGAGATAAAGATAGTGAATAAAACAATGCCATATTTTGATGTCTGTATAAAGCCACTATTTCAAAATCTGTCCCAGTATATTTTTATTTGTCTTCTCACTTTTTAAAAAAAAACTTGGCATGATGTGTTCCTTTTACTTATGCTCAGTATTTTATGATTAATTTTCTCTGCCTGTTTCTGTCCCTCATGCCTGTTTAGCACAGCCTTTGACATCACATCCCTTTGCAAGCTGCCAGCTTAGTTTGTACATGTTTTGGGACTAGATTAGCTCAATATAAATCATATAGCAGTCAATTATAAGGTTAGAATGATCTTTGAAACACTTTAAAGTCCCCCACAAATAATTAGCCTTTAACGGTTGTGTCAATATGTAGACCCAGAACTCTGCTTCTGACTCTTAAAAGAGAAACTTCATAGCATTTTAATCTGTAAATCTAAAAATGTATCACAGATTTACAAGTAAACCTTTGTCTCAATACATGATTGCAAAAGTTGGTAGACACTATGGAACTATATTGAAGTTTATTCATCCTGATTTCATGTTGTGCATTATCATAACTGAGATTTTTAAAACAGATCTGATCAAAGCAATATGACATATTACCAAGAATGTTGGGCTTAAATCTAACAATTTGGGGAAAGTTTTAAGTGGCAACGTTTTGTGCAGGGGAGAGAGCTCGGCAGTCTAAGCACCTTCATGGCAAGTGCCAGGACCCAATTCAGTCTCCAGTATCACATCTCATGCTGCCAAGACGGCTACCAAAACCAGGCAATTTGGCACATGTCTGTAATCCCAGCACTGGGGAGACTGAGACAGGAGGATCACTATGAGTCTAAGCAGCAAGACCCTGTACCAAAAAAATAAAAGAAAAAAAGCGTTGGAATTACAGGCACGTGCCAGCACAGCACACCAGGTATTCCAGAGCCAGCACAGCATGTGGTACTGGGGATTGAACCTGGTTCCTTGTGCTTGCCAAACAGGCATTTAGGCTGCTGAGCTATCTCCCCAGGCCTAAGTGGCAATATTTTAACTTGTTTTTATTTGTGCAAAATAATGGTAACTCCGTGTGTGTGTGTGTGTGTGTGTGTGTGTGTGTGTGTGATACTGTCATTCAGAGTGGGACCTTCTGAGCTCCAATTTGTGGTCTTTCTATGTCAGCCTCCCAGAATACTGGGATTACAAACATACATCTTAGTATTGTTTTGAAAATGAAAGGAAGTAATACTATAAAGCATATATATCATTACAGATAAATAATTATTGCTGAAAAGTTTGCATTAGTAACTCAAAAAGGTCCTATTCTCAGATACCCAGAAAACTGCACTCTACTATAATTATGCTTTGCTGAATCAAGTAGAACTCATTTTCCTGAGATTAAATGTTTATTAGGTGAAGTCTAGATAAATTGAGTAACTCCATATAGAAAACAATTCTAAATGTTTCAGTTTATGTTTAAATAAAGCCTAGATTGGACAATTGTAAGATCAGTTGTTTGGCAGACATATAAACTTTCTAGTATCTCAAATCATAGGTAAAATTATACAAAAAAAAATCTTTGAACATTTATAGAGGAGAAAAGTGAATTAAAAGCATCATACCAAAAAAAATTTCATATGAAAAATCCCCCAAAAAACACATTTAATGTCTTCTTTTCATATAGATGTGAGCACTTAAATACTGATTATGCCATCTAAATACACATGATAATTATTCAGCATTGCTAGAGCTTTGACCTAACAGTGCAGTATAATATCCCATGAGGGATGTTTATAAAGCTTTATTATGGCGTGATTATGATATAACTTAGCTCCTAAGTATATATGTGATCCAAAACGCTGCATTTTATAGATTCATTTTTATAAATTTGAGGGGAAATTCATAGAACTAGAACTATCATCTGGGAATTTGGGATGGTGTTTTCTAAAATATGAGTGAGCAATGAGCACAAGTTCATTTACAATAGGAGAAAATATCACTGAACTTTAGTTTTTGCTCATCTAGTAAACAGCATATCATTGAATTCTTTTTGTTCAACAATTCTAAAATTAATGCAGTAGACTTGGGAGTACTTATAATTTTAAGAGAAGATGAGTTACATTAACTCTCATTGCTAAAGAGATCATAAAAGAGAAGAAAGATAAAACATGGGATAATGAAATTCTTAATTTTTCAAGATATTAGGAACCTAAGCACTCTTATTGAGCCTATCAAGACAATTTAATTAAGGTAAACATACAGGATCATTGGCTGCTTTTTCACAAATCATAAACATATGGTTCCTGTCCCTACCCCAGTCCATTATCCATTCATGAATAAAAACAAAGGTAAGCTAGTAGTCATCAATGGGTTATTATTTTTTCTCTTCAAAAATTTATCATGAGTCCAGCCCAGGTCCGGTGAGTGTGTGGGAGAGCTTCCTGCTACCCTGCGTGGGCGGGACCAGTCCTTCGGACACCCACCACCCCGCTGTTCTTCCCCAACCCGCAGAAGTAGGAATTTCTCCCTCACTCCGGGAACCCCCAGACCCTCTCCCACCCCTTCGGGACGCCCCCTACCACTCCACAGCACCTCCCCCATCCCGCCCGCCTAGTAGGAATTCCTCTCCCAACCTACTCCGCCTTGCCCCCTGCAGGCACAGCTCAGGCCTGGCATACATGCCTGGTGTGTAACCCTCGAGCTGCAACACCTGCAGAGACTGTAGAGGATAGATCCACCCAGCAAGTCCAGGAGCAGAACATTTCGCCACAAGGGCACAACAGGTTCACCCTGAAGGGCAGCAGCAGGAAGAAGCTGAGCACAGTAGCCAGACTCAAGCCAGGCACAGCTGGTTAGGTCCACACATTGAAAAGCTGCACACGAACTTCAGTACTTCCGAAGGTTATAACAACAGCAAAGATCTACAACAAAGGTCGGAAGACAGAGCTACACAAAATGATGAGAAGAAACAAAATGCAACCTCAGAACCCAAGCCCACCCGTAACAAATGCAGAGGACACTAA
>NDGN011159026.1:0-10494 GCA_002564285.1 Tympanoctomys barrerae | reverse complement strand
GACTATATGATATTTACACATGTGGGTCTGGTTTATTTCACTTATGAGTATACCTTCAAGTGGTATCCACTTCAATATAAATGCTTTATCATTCTTTTCAGATGAGTAATACTCCATTGTATAAAAATACCACATCTTTTTTCGACCATTCCTCGTGTGATGGGCATCTTGTTTGTTACACTGACCAATAACTAGGACAGGAAGGAGCAAGAAAAGAAAAAGGGGAAAAAAAAGAGGGGGCCCAAAAGACAGCACAGTAACATAATCAAATCTGATAGAAAATGTGGCCAGAGACAGACACTCAGATGATGTTTCTACTCCTGACATCAGGGATTTCTATAGAATTAGAACTTTAATGTTTGTTTTTACAGAGTAAACTGCTTTGGTTCATCTCTTGCTGAATATATTCTTGGAGTGAATGATCTTGGGATGAAATGAAAGGAAAGGTTGCTTGGTCTTTCTCTAGACCAAGGAAGATTCTAAAGGGCAACTGTGGAAATAATTGACTGTCATTTATGAATAAGCAGGAAGCAGAGAGCTAGAAATTTTTCTAAGCACTAAAAATCCTCAGGCATTTTGAGAAGAGGCTCACCAATATCTAGTCACATAAAATTGGAAAATTGTTTGTGAGGATCCAATTATTTTTACTACCAGTCATCTCATGTTCATCTTTGTAATTTTTATTTTTTTGTTCTTTAACATGTTTTTGTCTCTTCCACTTTACTCCATCCTTCTGAACATTCAATATCAAACTCAAATACCACATGTTTGATTGACTCTCCTGGCTTAAGGCATATTTCATGGAATAAAAGAGAAGATTGTTTGTTTTAAATTTTAGGTACATAAAATATTAGCAGTTAAAATGCAGAACTGGTATCTAATAATGATCAAGAGTGTATATTGATAAGGAAATATTTATATAAATGTGATAGATGAAACTACTGAAGTAAAAAAATTTCCAAGCAACTAACAATGCCAAAGAATATTTGAGAGGAATTCAATGTTGAAATGAAAATTTTTAGACAAACATATATTAAATTATGAAAATATAAAATTATGTGGAACACATTTATTATGTATAACATGATATCTATTTTTTGAAAATTAAGATGTGATAAACAGAAAACCATCATTATTTTATAGAAATGGATCTGGGGAGATACCTTGGTAGCATAAGCACTGGTCTGGCAAGTTCAAGGATCAAAGTTCGATCCCTGGAACTGTATACTGTGCTGACCCTGGAACCCTAGGTACATGGCCAGCCCCCAAACTGGGCACTGTGGGACATGCCTATAATCCCAGAGCTGGGAAAGCTGAGACAGGAGGATCACTATAAGTCTGAGCTGTGTAGTGAGACCCTATACAAATAAATTAATTAATTAATTTTAAAAATAATTTTCTCTCTTCCAGGATAGTAAGCAATAAAATGTGGGTGTTTTGTTTTTGTATTTTAGGGAAGAATCTACAGGGTGTTCAAGGTCTCACTATTAGACTGGACTCATAGTGATTCCTCCTGTTTACAGCCTCCCAAGAGCTGGGATTATAGGTGTGAACTACCACCTCCAGCCTCAATTGCCTTCTCAATATCAGTGTGCTCCATGGGGAGGCAGAGACAACAATCCTGAGGATGGAATCCCTAGCCCCTGTGCCTGCTTGCAGGTGCTTTAATTCACTGGGCTATTTGGCTGGTGCTAAAATGTATTCTTTTCAACTGGGATGTAACAATATCATCTTTGGATAATCTTATTAAATACTACATGAGAAAAACCAGAGGAAGAATCATAATAGAAAATCAGGAGCATTACTAAACAAAGGGGAATAAAAGAATCTATTCTTTGTTGTGTGAGAAGAGAGAGAGACCTAAGTTTTGTGAAACCACTGTTTTAAAGCTACATTGTGACAAAACAATGGAGATGAAACACAGAAATGATTCTCATTTTATGAAGTAGCTGGAAATGTGTATGTAATGGCATTATTTTTTTCTTTTTTTGTTAGTATAGGTTTTAATGTCTCTTTAAATAATGTGCATTATAATTTTCATTCAGATCCAATCTATGTACATCTTAAGAACATAACACACAGTCCTACTATGTGTCCAACACATGCTATGTAATTTGTTATAGCTAACATTGTTATACGTTCCACTTCCATATACTATAATTTATATTTAGAAATGCTAACACCTATTCGAAGCAATAAATTTTAAGAGTATTAATATAATTTAATTATAAAAGTTCATGATTGCCTTTCTCATTTTATACAGCCATAGTTTTATTAATTTGAAGATTGTACTATATTAGATACTATTTCACTTGATAAAAGAATCACAATTTTCTACATAAATTTACCATAAATTGCCATTTGTAAACACAATGTGCTTTTTAATGATATTATTTATAAATATAGTAAATATAGGAAGTTATTACTTAATGTATTATAATTATTGTTACCTTTTAAAAATACATGAATACTCAGTTTTTCTGTAGAAATTTTGGGTAGATTAAACACCTGATCTTAGTATTGATTTTCATAAGTGTTTTGTGTTAATATAATAAATGATTCTATTGAATATTATTATAGTGAAATTTAAAAAAATCCTGGATATAATATAAATATAATGCTTAATATTTGTAGGCAGTGTTTTATTTCACAATATAAACAACATTAATAAATATTAGCAGCATATACATACAAAATAAATTATATGTTCATATACTAATTCTCATTATGATTCAATTATGCTAATTAATCAGTTTGCAAAATAAAAGATAAGAATCAACACTTTAACACTACAACAAAGACTTTGAAGTATGATGCACAGATTGTTATGAGATAAATAATGTAAGCCAAGCAAGTAAGAAATCTTGAAATCATCCAGCAAAATAATTTTATTTTTAAGGTGATTTAGGGAGATGACCGTGCTGTTTTCACTCTTAAGAATTTCCCTTTGGATATGAGGTAAAATAAAAAGTACAATAAATGATTAATTTTGAAATTTTTATTAAAGTAAAGGGCACATTGCCATTAAACCTCCTGAACATATTCTATGTGACTTTAAACATACCATTTTTACTACTTCCTGAAGCCGTTATACAAATTCTGTCTCACAAGTCTTAGCTGTACTTTTGTTCAAGTCCTTGACCCTTCATGGTCATTTTGACTGCAAAGGAGCTTGTAGTTTCTTCTGGCCGGACCCTGTAAATAAGCTAGAGGAAGAGGTACACTATTGTTTCTATAGTCCACCTATTGAAGATTGGGCTTTTACAAGGGAAACAATAAAGGACACATAATTTGTAGGATTATTTTTTAGACTTACCAAATGAGTCATATGCAAAGAGAGTACAAGAAATCTGTCCATGCACTAAAGACTACAAGAATACAGCTGAAGGCCTAGATCCCAAAGCAATGCCCTGCGTGTGTTCAGCTGATGAAATAGAGCCCATAACAAGGGCCTCAAGAGTCCAACCAGAAGCCTAGAGCCCAAGACAATGCCTCATGTAGGTTTGTTTCATGGATGTGCACTGGGAAGGATCAAACTAGAAAGTCTGTGCCAGTGAGATTAAGGATCAGTGTCAGCAGGCTGACAGATCTTCATTAGAGCCAGGAAGCAAGGCTCAAAGTAAGAACCATGGTAGTACTGAAAATTACTACCATCATCCTTTAGCAATGTCCCAAGCTCCTCTGACAATAAGAACAGAGAGCTCCCTTCAGGGAAACCAATGTGACAAGCTTCTCCAGCAGCCTGAGGAGTACATTATCTCCCCATTCAGAGCCAGGAAGTGTTTCTAAGTGAGAGGACTAGAGCACCCACAATGTGAACCATAGCCATTCTCAGCAACAAGATACTGAGTTCCTTTGATGATGATAGCCAAAATCTTCAGGAAAGCCAGTATGTCAAGCTCCTCCAAGAGAATCAGAAGCCCCTCTACAGCTTCTAACAGCTCCTAAAATCTTTTCTTCTCCAGTTCTGTTTCTTATGCTTCCAGCAACAATCCCAAGCTGGGTCTCCTGCCCACACACCACCATGCTGGTTCAGTTCAGCTGGGTACTGCAAGCTGACCACCAGTTGTCAATCAACCATACTGCATTGCCTTTGGAAGGGACTTGGGAAAAATTATTCACTGACATTTTTTCTTGTTTATTTTATTTTGTTTTATTTTATTAGAACATGATTGAAAGTCGTGCAGTTTACAATCATGGGCAGTGGTTGTGTGTACATATCACAGCTGCTTTCTATTCCTCTTTTCTAACCTCCCTCCTCCTTTCTTCCTCTGATTTTCCAATCACTTTTTTTCAAAAAAAAAACCTGTTGATGCTATTTTTCTTAGCACATATAATGGCTTATAAAACTTACACTGATTTGAATTATTAGATTCCTAAGTAGAGCATATCTTCATTCTTCTCATTATCTCTTTCCTTCCCCCTTACCTCTCTTCTTGGACCATTCCTTAGTGCCTAAAATCTGCCCTCTTGTCCCGTTCTATGCTTTTTTCATGTCCTTCTTACTTTGCTTCAATTAAAAGGAATATCATACAGTATTTAAGTTTTTGTGCCTGATATATTGCATACAAAACTGTTTTCTAGGTGCATCTGATTTCCAACAATGCCTCTTGTTATTCTTCTATGCCAAATATTGTTCTATATTCTGCATTTTGTTTACTCAGTCATCTGTTGATGACCGTACTGGCCACTTTCAAGATTTACCTATTACAAGTTGTGATACTGTAAACAGTGTGCATGTCTTGCTGTGGCATGAGGATTACAGCTCCTTGGAGAAGATACATAGCAGGACAATAGCCTGGTCATGGAATTTCTAATTTCATCTTTTCAGAAATCTCCCTATTGTTTGTTTAGAATGGTTGTATTGCTTTCAATTCCCAACAACAAAATAGGACGGTTCCTTTTTTGCTATAACAACTCCAGAGTTTGCTATTATTGGATTTCTTTTGTTTATTATTATTATTATTATTATTATTATTAAATATTTTTATTTATTTGGTACAGGGTCTTTCTATGCATTTCAGACTCATAGTGATCCTCCTGTCTCAGTCTTCCCAGCACTGGGATTGCAGGTGTGCACCACCATGCCCGATTTTGTAATGATGTCATTCTTTCCAGAATAAGATGCAATTTTAGAGTTTTTTAATGTGCATTTCTCCAATGGTCAGAGATGTTGAATATCTTTCCAGTATTTGTTGACCATTGGTCATTTTCATCTGTGAAGTGCATTTTCATTGTTCTAATCCATTTTTGACTGAGTCTTTCATTTTAAGTGTTTTAATTTTTTAGTGCTTTATATATACTAGACTTTAATTTTCTTTCTGATAATTAGTTGGCAAATTTTTTTCTCATTCGATTGGTGGTCTCTTTGCTCTCCTAGTTAAATATTTTGCTGTGCAGAAGCAAAATATTTAGTCTGATACAATCCAATTTGTTAGTTCTTGTTGGTGTTTCCCGTGTAATCGAAGTTCTGTCTAGAAAATACTTTACTTCTCCTATGTCTTCATATGCTTTACCTCTTTCACCTTCCAAGAGATTTGAGGTTCCTGGTTTAATGTTCAGAAATTGAATGATCTTGATCTTGACTTAGTATATGAAGAGAGACTAAAGTCCAGTTTTATTCTTCTACAAATAGCCAATTTTTCCAGTATTATTTGTTGAATGATCCCTTTCTTTCAATATATGCTTTTGGATCCTTTTACATAGTTTAATATATCTGAAGATGAATATGTTTAATAGTTTAATATATCTGAAGATATATATTCAGATGAATATCTTAAGTTTAATATGTCTGAGATTTCTAGATCCTAATTTCTGTTCCATTCATCCATTTATCTGATTTTGTTTCAGTACCATGCTGTTTTTATCTCTGTTGCTTTGCAGTATAGCTTCGAGTCTGGTATTACTGATGCTGGATAGAAAGAATCAGTAAAAACTGAAGTGTCACCTGCTTTGCTCTTATTGTTCAAAATAACTTTTGCTATTTTGTGTCTCTTCTGGTTCCATATGAATTTTTGGGATTGTTTTCTAGATCTATACAATTAGCTGTTTGTATTTTGATTGGACTGCATTGAATATGCATGGCACTTTTGGAACTAGGCAATTTTTACTGATTCTTTCTATCCAGCATCAGAGAACATCTTTCTATTTTCTGATGTCCTCTTCAATCTCCTTCAGAACACTATGGGTTTTTTTGCACAGGTCTTTCGATTTTTTTATGCTCTTAAGTATTTTGCTTTTCTCGAAGCAACTGAGAATGTTAATGTTTGTATAGTTTACATGTGACCCTGCTCTTTGTTGGTTGGTGTACGAAGATGCTAGTGAGTTTTGTGCATTAATATTGTATCTTATTACTTTGCTGATATTGCTTATTATTTCCAAGATTTTCCTTTTGGAGTTTTTGGGTCTTCCATGTAGAATATCTATTATGTTACCTGAAAATGATATGGCCCTTTTTAAAAATCTTTCCCTTGCTTAACTTCTCTGGCTAATGTTTGAAATATTATATTAAATGTCAGAGGAGATAGTGGACACATTCTTGTCTTGTTCCTGCTTTTCAGGCTAATGATCTTAGTTTTGCCCCATTTAGTATGTTGCAGGCAATTGACTCAGAATAGATATCTTTTAATCTATTCCGATATGGTCTTTATATACCAGTTCTGTTTAGGGATTTAATCCAAAGAAGTACTGTCCATTATTGAAAGTGTTTCTTGCATCTATGGATATGATGACCAAGAGGCTTCTGACCTTGAACTTGCTTATAAAATTATTGTATTTTGGTTGATATATTATGTAAATTTGAGAAGTATAGAAGGATACATGACTCAGCAAAGGATCAGTGTCCTTAATTTGTAAACATCATGAGTCTGTACAAGAGGAAGGCATAGAGATAAGAGGGTGGGCAGCCTGCATAAAATATAAGGGAGGAAAATAGGCTTGCTCTCTCTCCCAATTTTTGCTCTTACTTCTTTGGCTTCTTCTGCCACCTTAAAGGGTGGCCCCAATACAATTCCACCCTGCCTTGGAGCCAGTTGATTGTGGATGGAAACCTCTAAATCTGTGATCTAAATACACCTTTCCTTCTTTAATTTGAGGGGTTGGGTATTTTATCTCAGCAATAAGAAAAAACATACTGAGAGAGAATCACATAATGACCCCAGCAGTAGGGTTACTATGTGATTATCTGACTTAGTAGTCCAAGAAGCTTTGGGAATGACTTATGGGAAGAGCTTAGAAAGTTTCAGAGATGTCATCTGAAACAGTAGAGCTGGAAGACTGTAGGTTGTTCCGTATGGGAGATCCTGGTCAGAGCTCAGAAAGCCAGAAATCTCAGAAAATTCTTGCTGATAAAGACCAGAGTCAGGCTATTTCTGCTGAAAAGAAGGAATGCATTGGCTTGGCTGTTGGACTTCAAATGATGTGTCATGGCTTGAAAACAATATTTTTCTACATTTTGCTCATGTCCGAAGAACTTGCCTGAGACTGAGATTACGGGCCATGGACTAGTTGATCTGGCACAAGAATTTATTTTTATTTATTTATTTTATTTTTTGATACAGTTTCTTACTACGCAGTTCAGACTTGCAGTGATCCTCCTGTTTTAGCCTCCCCAGTGCTGGGATTACAGGCATGCACTACCATACTTGGTTCCAGGGTCGGTACAGCATGTGGTACTGAGGATCGATCTTGGGACCTTGAGCTTGCCAGGCAGGCACTGATGTTGCAGAATGATCTCCCCATCTGTGGCAAAAGAAATTTTAAGGCAACAGAATGTTGAGGCTGTGTCATGACTATTGTTGGGGTCTTTCAACCAAATTTATGTAGTGAATCAAAAACAAAGAGTTCAGAAATATGATTTAAAATATGAGTTTAGACAGAAATGAAAGTCCAATAAAGCTGTCGGCTACAAACATAGAACAAAGAAGATTTCATTGCTGAGAAGGACAGAAGAATGTAAAATATAGCCTGAAGCATCAAGTCTCCTAGTTTTATAGCCTCAAAACTTCAAAGGTGAAAGTCTGCTCTGAAGAGAAAGCTGCAGAGCACCATGTTCCAGAAGTTTGGCAGTCTCACCTTATGCCAGAATGATGGCAGCATAGAACATTTGTTTCTTGGAATTAGACAGAGTGCCAGAAATCTTCACCCTTGACCCTTATAGTGAAGAGCAAGGAAAACCTGCCCACTGTTCCAGCTGGCACTGGACAGTGGCCTCATCCATGTGGTGCTGGATTTAGGT
This sequence comes from Tympanoctomys barrerae, assembly GCA_002564285.1. NCBI lineage: Eukaryota > Metazoa > Chordata > Mammalia > Rodentia > Octodontidae > Tympanoctomys > Tympanoctomys barrerae. The sequence continues at coordinate 2,258 of NDGN011159026.1, read as the reverse complement.
ACATGCAGAAGTTAAGAGTTGTGGGGCTAAGAAGTCTTCAGTCCTAATTTCAGAAGACTTGAAGAAGCAGGCAGTGTGCCTCTGGGAAGGCAATGTGTGAGGTGTAAGGTAAAGCCAGTGGTGTAGTGGAAATCCCAGAAGTTTGGATAACCCAGGAAAATGGACACTGTAAGAAAACCTGCATGTAGGGAGCAAAGACAGCCCAAGAGAAAATCCATGGGAACTATGACTATCAGAAATGCCATAAGGTAGATCCTTTGAAGCACTTTGATGCTCATAACTTGCAAAAGCTTGTCTCAAATATTTGCCCTGCTGGATTGTGGACGTGCTTTTGTCCCTTTCCTTTGTTCTCCCCTGCTTGTAACATATGGAATGGAAGTATTTATCTTGTACCATTGAATATTGGCAGTGTCTTAGCTCCATTTCTTCAGCACCTTAAAGAGTTTGCCTTATAACTCAGAAGAGAACTGGGACCTGGACTTTTTAGCAATGCTAAAACTTAGGAATTTCACAACTTTTGGAGATGGACTAAATGCCTTTTGCATAAAGGGATGTGTATGATTCTTTGGAAGGTCATTTTGGTTCTAATGCAATATAAAGTTCATAGCTTAATACTAGTTCTTAAGGATTGTTAAACCTGTGTTATGATGTTCAAGTTGCAAAAATGATAAAAATCAACATGTCTTTGTCTGAAAACTAGTTTAAAGAAACATGTCTGGTTGACTAAGAGTAAATTGTTATGGCTGATACATTTTGTCAAGTTGAGAAGTTTAAAAGATTACCCAAGCACCTCAGATGGCCAGGGACCTTACAGTGTAAACATCCTGGGTCTGCAAGAGGAAGGCATGGAGACAGTATGGGTGGGCATCCTGCACAAAGTGTAAGGGAGGAAGATGAACTCACTCTTTCCTTTCTTCTCTTGTTGCTTTGGCTGTCTTTTGCCACCTTAAAGTGTCCCCCCAGTGCTATGCCACCCTGCCTTGCATCCAGTTGATTATGAATTAAAATCTCCACAAACTGAGAGCTAATTAAAACTTTCCCTCCTCAAATTTGGGTGTCGGGGGTTATGTCCCAGCAATGACAAAAACGTAACTAAGATAATGATATATTACTTTTTTTGATTTAGATATGTTGAATCATCCCGGCATTGCTGAGATGAACCTGTTTGATCACGACATGTCACCTTTTTGATAATGTGCTGCACTGCATTTGCTACAATCTTGTTGAAGACTTTTACACCTGTGTTCATAAAAGAGATTGCCCTAAACTTATCCTTTTTAGTTGGCTTTTTATCTGGTTTTGAGGTCAGGGTGATAGTGGCTCGTGTAAATGAATTTGGAAGCATCCCATTCAATTTCTCCAAACTGCTTAAGGATTATTGCTGATATAATATCCTTAAAGGTTTTATACAATTCAGGCTTGAATTCTTCAGGTCCTGAGATTTTCTTAGCTGGTAGATTACTATTGAGTCCATTTCAGTGTTGGTGATTGGCTTGTTAACTATATTTACGTCTTCTTAGGTTAGTTTTGGTTATTTGTGTATGTTAAGAATCTGCCCATTTCTTCAAAATATGCATGAGTATCATATTCCCAGAGGTGAGGCTTTTGGATACTTACTGAGTCATGGAGATACAGGCCTGACTAGCCAGAGAGGGGGCCCAGTCAGAGGCCAGTTCTAAAGGCATGAGCTGGAAGTCCTCTTCATGGCTCCTCTCTTCTCTCCACTTCATGGCTACACCGATGTGAGCTGCATTCCATTCAGAGACGGTGAACATGTAGGAAAAAAGGAGACATCAATAGGGTTAGAATAGAGACTCAAGCCCTTTCTAGAGGGTACACAAAACAGCCTTCCTGTGGCTTTGCCTAGAAAGGAGTTTTCAAGCAGCTTTGTGGTTTGAAGCTCACAGGTTGTGCAATCTATGTGGTCTCCCACTAACTAAGTTCAGGTTGTTATCATTATCACAACAATCCCATTAACCACAGGACAAAGCCCTGCAACAGGTCCAGGACCCAATCATTCAGATGTCAACCTTCAGAAGGTAGATATAGAGCAAAACAAGACCACAGCGACTGATCGCGTGGTGTGCCATCTCTGGGCACCGCTATGCTTTTACATGTCGCTTTAACCCTTCTTCTTACAATAAAGTCACCCCCACTTTGCACTGCTATTCTGTTCTGACTCCTCGCATGTGTTCTGCATCAGGAAGAGAGAGAGAGAGAGAGAGAGAGAGAGAGAGAGAGACAGAGAGAGAGAGAGA
>NDGN011159022.1:0-10018 GCA_002564285.1 Tympanoctomys barrerae | reverse complement strand
CCCAGTCTCAGTCACTAGCTCAGTGCTTCCCAGAGGCGGGGCTGACACAGCATGCTTAGTGTGTTTTATAACTAATCAGCAGTATTCACTAGATGGCAACAGAATTGAGGAGCACTATACTCAGCTTCATGTTATTCTTCCAGAAATGTGAGGCCGGCTCTGCCCTTAGGCACCAAGGCTAATGGGGTCATATGTCAACATACTACACTTGATCATGGCCAGATGCTGACATGCAATCATAAAGAACAATGCAGTGAACATAAATTGCATGATCTGACATGACACAATTGCAGCTTAATTTCATAGCTAATATTTTCATGTGGTTAAGAGGGTTTGTTTAATCTGAAACAGCTTGAAAGCCACATCTGTAATGGGAGAAAAAGGCAGAGTATAGTGGGGAGGGAGAGGGAGGTCATTGGAAAAAGGAAGATGTGGGGAGGAACAAATTGGGGGGATCAAAAATGAGAATTACTAAGCAGTTATCCATTACCTGTTCTCAGGGCAGGCATGAAAATTGCCAAAATCTGGTCCTTTTTTGGACACTTTTCTAATTCACTAACCGGGATGTCTTAGTCTCTTCAGGCTACTGTAGTGAAATTACTATAGAACAGGGTAGACGAGCAACAAACATTTATTGTTCACAGTTCTGGAGGGTGGAAAGTCCAGTATTAAGACCCAGCAGATGCAGTGCCTGTCGAGGTCCAGCTCCTCACAGATGGCGCCTTCTTGCTGTGTCCTTGACTGACAGAAGGGATGGAAGCTTCCAGGGCCCTCACTGCCAGGGGACTCGCCCTCCTCAGATGGACAGAGTTCATCTGATGGAGTCACTTCCAGGGACTCCATTGGGCTCCTAATATCTCTTTGGGGGTTAAGTTTCAACATACAAATTCAGAGGAAATATAAACATTCAAGTGTAGGATTGAATATGACTTTTAATTAATTAATTTTGCTTTGTTTTTTGTTTTGTTTGTTTTTTGAAACAGGTCTTACTGTGTAGTTCAGGCTGGCCTAGAACTCACTATGTAGCTCAGGCTGGCCACAAATTGGTAGGAATCCTCCTACCTCAGCCTCTCAAGTGCTGGAATTATAGATTATAGGCATGTGCTACCATGTCTGGCTAAGATATATATATATATATATATATATATATATATATATATTTAACGTATTTGGTACAGGGTTTCACTGAGCAGCTCAGATATGATTCTCCTGTTTTCAGCCTTCCCAGCACTGGGGCTACAGGCATGTGCCACCATGCCCAGCCTTGGGGGCCAGCTCAGTGTGCCCGGGGGCATGACCAGCAAAGCATGTGGACCTAGCTAAGTTATTTTTAAAAACTGCTATATTTTTTTGCTGTTCCTCCTTGAGGTAAATAGCAAAGGCAGCTAAGGAATGTATTTCTTCTAATGTCACCTAAAGCCTTGCCCACAAAGTAACCTGAACACACTGTACTATGCAATCCCTGATGTAATATAATTCTGTGGAATATATATATATATATATATATATATATGCATATGTCTCACACTTGTTAACCATTGTCAAATGCTTTTAAAGCATAAAAGCACTTTCAAAGCTCAGGATGACTAATTCATGCAACGGTACAGTGAGGTGGTGGGCTCCGAGCCTTCTCCTTATCATTCTTATTTCACAGCTGGACACACTAAGACGCAGGAAGGCTAAGTGCTTTGCTCAAGGTCACTGGGGAATCCGGCGTGCAGCCGGAGCAGACAGGAAGGCTCCAGGATGAAGCACTAAAGTGGAGCAATTGCCTTTCTATATGAGTTTATCAAGAATCAAGCAAAAAAGAATGTTTTTGAGAAGGGAGACTCTATTCCATCGCCATCTGCTTCTTGAATAATGTCTGAGGGGCTCATAGTCTCACCTAATTAGCAGTTGGCCTGTTTATCATCTTTTAAAATACTTTTTGAAAAAAAATGTTCTCCAAAGCAGGCATTTTTGTGGTAAGTTTCCAAAACTTGCAAAAGTATATGTTTAATTGGTGAGAGCCCACTTGGTTTTCACATATCAGTGATTTAACTCCTTTTTCCTCTTGACAAAACAAGGTAAATTTCAATTGGGTTTAGACTTCTGTTAAATTGGTGCCACTCGGGAGACAGCAGCATTTATGCTAAAGCCATTATTGTGTGCTGATTATGTACCATCAAGTGAATTAACAAATATTCAAACTATTCAAAATAGTTTTTTGATTTAAAAAAAAAAAAAAAGGCCTGATTTTAAGCTCCTTTAATGGCTGCCTGCTCCTTTGAAATTTCCGAGGCAGAGTAAGCCAGCGAGGAGCTGAACTGTTCTCCTGACTGGAGTCACCCTGATACGTTAGCATTTTCTTCTATTTTGTAAAAAGGGATCAAAGCGACCCTTGGTTTTCAGGCTGGTGTGATTGCACTTACCTTTTGAAGTGACAGATTGCAGTGTCCCTCTTGCTGGCAAATCTATCTTTTGAGAGAAGCAAGCCGCCCTGACCACAGTCATTGCGTTGGCAATAATACTCAGTGACTGCTTGAGATGACACAGCTCACCCCCTGCAGCTGTTGCCATCAGTGACCTGCAGCAGTCACTCTTGGCCTTAGAGATTTCTTGTGCGTGGGGTCCCCAAGATGGGATTGTATATATACCCCATCCATTTAATGATGATAAAATGCAGAATGTACTGCATTTTTAAATTTTCGCATTATTATTTTTTTTTTCTGTATTTAGGATAGTATCTACAGGGTCTACAGGTTCTCACTACATGGATTGGACTTGTAGTGATTCTCCTGTTTTCAGGCTCCCAAGTGCTGGGATTACAGGCACACACCACCACGCCCAGTCTCAATTGTCCTCTCAGTGTGTCCCATGGGCAGGCCAGCACAGCAAGTGTGGCACAGCACGCTGGGGATGGTACACTGACTGCTGTGCTCTGCCTAAGAGGGTTCTTTAGTCGACTGAGCTATCAGGCCAGCCCAATATTGTATTAATTGACCAAACCTGTACTGTTGGAAACAAAAGCCAAAATATGTCCCGAGAGTCACTTTTTGCTATACTTAGGTCTTCTGTAGAAATAAAAATGAGATGAAAGCAAACAGATTTCCTACCGAAATGGAGACCCAGTTAGTAGAGTTTGTGGAGCAGTCCATCAGACATGATGAGTGGTGAAAAGAAGTGTAGATCTTAGTACGTGGGTAACTCCACACCCATATTCCAGAGGTGCTTTCAGGCTCCTTGGAAGAAGGTTACATCTGGCCTTGACAAAGCACTGCAATGTAGTGTTGGGAATCTGTCTTGGGTCCAACCTTTATTGACCTAATGGACTCTGGCCTCAGCAGGGTACTTAACCCCAAACCCTGGTGGCCTTGCCAGGAACATGGAGGCAATGCTTATTTTGGAATATTGTGGCCAGCATTAAGGACATTGTTATGTCTCTTTCATAGCCTAGAACTTAACAAAAGATTAATAAGATTAATAAAATATTATTAATTAATTAATATATTATTATTATGAATAATAAGTCAGTGTTTCTTAACATCTAGAATGGTGCTCTAGAAGGTTCAAACAAATTGAATTTCTTTCATTACAATTTTTAGATTTTACCAAGGGCCACCTGCCCTGGGAGGATGGAAGTGCTTGCTTTGTGGCCCCAACTCTTCCTCTGTGCCATTCTGTCCCCAGCAATCTATTGCCCAAGTTGCCACCCCTGCTATCAATACCTGCTTGTCTCCATAGAGTTAGCTTCTATATTACATGAACAAATCAAAGACAGCACACCTTTACTATTTCCTTTAGTTTCATTGTGATTTACTTTCTTCCCTGAAGATGTACTTATTCTTGTAGCTGTCTTTATATCAACTACTCCTTGATGATTCACAATAGCAGAAGCCAAAAAACATAGAAATAAATGAAATTTCAAAGTGGAACACTGAGAAATCTTATTTTAGTCTGTTTTCTGATCCAATCTTGCGCTTACCAGATTTCTACAGAAATCTTGGAAACAGCAAAATGCACTAGCAGGGGTCCTTGTATTTCTGTCTCCCTGGCCCATCCTGCTACTCGTGACTGATGCAGTGATGGGAAGACAGGCCTCGGGTGGGAGACGCAAAGATTTCCTTTGAATCACTTATGAACTGAATAACTAGTTGCAGAATCCTTGAAAATGGCTGAACCCATTTCTTTGAATCTGCCTTACACATAAAATTTTCAGAAAGTATGAAAATGCCTCTAGGACCTTGATCACTTGAAAAATAGCAATGTTGGTAGTGCGAACTGTGAGATGCATCCGAAAACATTTCCGGTTATGTTTGGTATGCAGCGTAATCTTTCCTGGTGATTTATCCTCCTTCACATTTTGCTTAATCTGATATTATTTGTAGTTGGTATTCCTAAGCCATCGCTGGCTAATGAGGGGAAAGTCAGCCTGAGTATATGAGGTCTCAGCAGAAACTTCTGGAATTGAAAACAGGCCATGGGAAATCTACAGATTTGCAAGTGGATAATAGTAAATTTTGTCAGACGAGAACCACTGTGTTTGGTGATTTGTTCTCATCACTGTAAGCATCAGAGAGTGCCCTCTGGCTAAGTAAGGAAAGGGGAGGGTCCCCTTCAGTCATTCTGCAGGTTAGGACAGTGCTCGGCAGTCTCATGCACAAATCTGTAGGGAATTCTTCCACCACACACAGGCTGCACACTTTGCTTTGATATGCATCCCTCCACTCCAAGGGAGAACTTCTGCATGTACTGAGGGGTCGTTCTGAGGGTGGTCTGTTGCAAATGTTGATAAGGCACAGGCTAAAACCACCCAATTATTAAGACCATCCTCATTGATTGACTATAGCCTCCTGTTTAGCTGCCTGTTTCTGTTACAGGACATTCACATTAATGGAAAGGAACTCAAAAAGGAATATATTTTATCCCTCTATATCAGGGAGCAGTCAAAAATACAGGGAGGGAAAGGAAGTAAAGAGAGAGGGAGAAGTTATTGTTTTCCTCAGTACCTGATTTTCCCCAAGAGAATCACACTGCTAATAAGTCAATAGCATGTATTCACTGTCCAAACGATTCTTTTTGATCAGCCAGGTTTTTCTCTCACTAAATTTTCTAACAACAGCAGAAAACTAAGGAGACCTCAAGCACGACTCCAAACTTAGAGCTAATATGCACGTGGCAAGTATACAGGTGACAGAGCTGCACTCTGGTAACGAAGAAGAAAACATGTTTAAGGGTGAAAGAGTGTGTATGTAGGGAATCAAGTTCACCGGGGCCATATTTTGTTGGACGTGAGAAAGTGTAGTAGGCAGTTGACTATGAATCTGGCTCAGTTCAGAGAGGATAGAACAGACCAACAACAACAGCAGCAAAAGAGCATATAGATGACAACTAAAAGAATAGCTCCAATGGACTTATGGGAAAAGTCCGCGTGAACAGAGAATTGTACAGTAGTCCACATCCAACTGAGTCTTTTTAAACTCAGGAAAGTAACTTGCTCAAGTAAGAAGGTCAGTGATATTTCCTGTGGCCCGATGACTAAAGTCCCTACTCCTCATGGAATGCCACGTTTCAAACTGTCTTAAACATATAAAATCTCTTAAGTATGTTAAAAGGCAAACTGAGCTCAATGACTCTCAAGCCACTCCTTCCCAGCTCAGAAAAGTTGGTGAATGAATAGCTTAGCAGCTTCCTGTTTCTCAGACAATGAGCTGTGCATGTATATTGGTGGCTCTATCTTCTTTCTCTCTGCATTGATTTTTGGTGCTTCCATAAACTTTTGAATTTAGTCCACTTCGATCCTGAAATCAATGAAGAAAACTGTATCAGTATTTCCTTGAAAATAATGAAAGACATGGAACCTGTACCAATAAACTGTGTTTCATGACCTCATACAGTGCCTTGCCTAAGGCCAAATTGGAAGCAAGATGAAGCTTTGTCAAAAAATTGTAATTGGGAAGACAGAAGTTTGGGATAACAATGACCTGTTATCTCTGCACATGTGACATCTTTATGTGAAGGTTGATTTGGGGGGGTGCAGAAAAGTTTCCTTTTATTATGACTTTAAAGCTGTAAAGTCACAATATAGGTGCGGTATTTCAAGTCTTTGCTCCAAATATGAGCCCCAGAGAGAAAGGAATGACACCCATAGGACAGGAAGAGGGAGGGTAGAGGTGATGCTGCAAAGGTTTCCCCTTCCTGTAATAGATGCTCAAGTGAGTCATGTAAAATTACTATTTTTATATTTTCACATATATCTTGTATGACTTTAAGTATCAATCAATAAATAGTATTTGTTTTTTAATTTGGATATATATTCATAATAAAATTCTGGGAAATACAAAAGAGTATTAAGTTTATTGATAGTCCATGACATCAGATCTCTCTGTCTCTGTCGGTCTCTGTTCCCCTGCTCTCTTTCCATACAATATGCATGTGTGTGTATATATATACACATATATATTATGTATATTATACATATTTCAAATGGTTCTTCATATTATTCATGAAGAATTGGCTTATCTAATTATAGAAGCTAAGAAGTCCAACAATCTGCTGTCTGCCAGCTGGAGACCCAGTACAGCCTGTGATACATTTCCAGTCCAAACTGAAGGGCCTGAGAACCAGTGGAGCCAATGGCACAAATCCCACTCTTCACTCCAACTCTCTAGCAGGCAGGCAGGATATAAGGGCTATGGATTTTTCCTTCTCTCGGGTTTGGGTGATACCCACCCACACCAGGAGAGACATGTTTGTAGTCTACTGAGTACACTGATTCTCAAAATGAGTTCATCTAGAAGCACCCCACAGGCCTGCCTAAAAATTGTCAAATCTAAGTACTGCATGGGGCACGCAGATGGACACAGAAAATAACCATCATGTCTAGGTATTCAAACTAGCCTTTGAGAAGACAATACAGCCATACAACGTCTCTCCATTAGGGTAAGTGAAATATTAATCATTTTTTTGCAATAATTCATTAGTAGAAACAGTGAATTCTTCATTTATGGAAAAAGGTAATTTTTTTAAGGTGACATAAAACAAAAATCTCTGAAAATATATTGCCAAGGTGGTTATTAACACATGATGACTACTTGCATTACTTGTCATTTCCTACACCGTAGGTCTCCCTTAGGGACCAAGGGACCGACAGGAGTGCAGGCTTCATTCTTCAGGGCAGTGCCACTTGGCATTGTATTTTCTCTGCTGTGGTGTGGGCTGGAAGGCTGTGGTCGCTTGACCTCTTCCTGGGACTAATCACTACTGTCACATCATTTGTGCTGCTTCCTGTGTGTTATGTGAGCCAGGGTCACCGAACAGTCTTCCTGGGTTGCAGGGGCTGTGACAATGAGCACGTCATGGTGCCGCTGAGAAGGGGAGAGCCCTTTCCTGTGACTGTGTGTGGTGTCTGCATTACTCTGAGGTCAGCCCACAATATCACAGAAAATTTTTAAAAAATTGATCCCCTAGGCATTGAGAAGACAGTGGGGTTATGGGGGAAGCTGGGGAGAGTAGAAAAAGGAACGGGGAAAGGATGATCGGCAGGTAATAAGTGAGGTCAAGGTGAAAGGTCTTGAGTGCTGCTGCCCACGAGGTGACTGTCAATTACATTAATGTTCTGTGCATTTCAGAAATCTAGGAGTTGAATGTTTTCACCTCAAAGAAATGATAAATGAGAAAACAGATTTAACCTGATTCAAACATTACATAATATATGCATGTGTCAAAACATTACCTGCCACTTGGTGAATTTATAGAATATTTGTATTTTAATGTATCTATTAAAGTAAACTTTAAAGTGATGAAGTACACCAATCTCATGGGGCCTTACGTGGATTAAGATCTCACTCAAGCTCCTGACACAGCAGTCGAGGACTTGGAGGTCAAGCCCTGCAGCACGTCTGACTTCTTGTCTTCCAGTTTCTCGGGCGTTTATGTCTGCGTGTCTTGCTCTTGCTTGCCCACAGATGGCTCTTCCTGCTTCATACGCCACCCCCACCCCTCTGCTCATCCCATCTGTCTGCTTTGTGGTTCTCCAAGGAGAGTCCTGAGATCACCTGAATCAAGCTCAGATGGAAAGCTTATTTGAAGCCCAGATTTCTGGGTCACATCTGAGATACTGCATATGAGTCCCTGGGAAAGCGGTGTTGGACTTTATTTTTAACAAATTCAATCTAAAATGTGGGAACCGCTCATCTACCAAATGAATTCCTTCTTCTTTATCTTTTTTTCCCCATGTATTTCGTTATGCAGCTGGGACTCGTGGTGATCCTCCTGCTTTCAGCCTCCCCAGTGCTGGGATTACAGGCATGGGCCACTATGACCGGCTCAGCATACCCTGGGGAAAGGGCGGATGCAGCATGTGGTGCTGGAGATTGAACAGCCATCCCTGTGCTTGCCCAAGCTTGCCTAAGCAGGTGCTTTAGTCCACTGAGCTATCTCGCCAGCCCCCAAATTCCTTCTTTGAAGAATCAGTTCCACCATGATCTATCTGGGAACCTCTTTCCTACTCCCTGCCTGCTCCCAAGGCCTCTCCTCCCCATCTGCACCTCTACCATGGTGCATGGTGTAAAATGTCAGTATTTAAGATCCTCCCTTGTCCCTGTCTCCCATTCTTGAGCTCCATGTGGATAGGGACGTCCTCTTTAGGTTTCCTCTGACCAGTTCATAGCTCAAGGCCTCATGCAAAACAGAGCTCAATAAGTGCTTGTTGTTGCAAAGTAAGTTTTGGCTTGAAATGGCATTAAGTTAACCTAAAAATATTCTTTAAACTCACAGTAATTTGTTAGGTGGACTCACTCTAGGAAGTGACAAAGAATTGGTGAGGAAACACTATTATTTGTAAAAACAGATTCTAGTCAAACAATTAAGAGACTAATATATTTGAAGTCATTAGCTAAAAGCCAAATCTGAATATCAATAAGCTGTGAACAATTTGTTGTGTTAAGTTTCTTCTCTAATGAAAAGTGACCATTGACCCAGATCAAAGAAAGTGAAAAAACAAAGACAAAAGAAATTCCCACCATGAAACTGAAAAATAATTTGCAGTTATTTTAAACAAACTCATAAAATAGGAAAATTGTATTATCATCACAACAAGCAGACAACTTGTTCCTTTTCTTTCTAAATCAGTATTATTTAAACCTTTTTTTATTACATTTTTACACAGACCACAAGGTACTGAATGTTTAATACAGAGTGATTTAAAAAAAAAACATAACCATAAAATTCATGTTAGCAGAGGCTTCGTGGCAGAATTCTCCTGGTATTGGAATTGCCATTTTATTTGGGGAGATAAACTGCCCAACATTACTTTGAAATCAGTGGCTGTGTATGAAATGCCACCCTTTCTCCAAATCTTTTTCTAAAGCGTTGAAGACATTTTGTGTAATTGGAAATATACTAGAATGACCATCTAGTCCTGGAATGTTTTTTTCTCCCAATTTCTCTCTTTGTTTTGCTAAAAGAACAGAGAAAGAAATTGTACTGAATGTACTCAGTAGTCATGGAAAAAGAACCCACAGGGTACTTTGAAGTGGCATTGATGATTTAATTCAGTCTTGAAATTGCTCCATGCCAAGACTCTAACTTGCACATCCACTTATGAATTGGTCTCTTTGGAAACGTGTACAGTACAGCAGCTGGTGGAGGAGTCACCTGTGGATATTTACAGTTGAATGTAAAAGTTCCTTTTCAGAATTGTCATCTGTCAATGGGCCTGGAAGATAGCTCATTGGTGTAAGTGTTTGCCTGGAAAGCACAAGATCCCAAGTTTGAGTCCCAGTACTGGAAAAAAACAATTGTCTGTAAGTGGTTGTACTTGGATCTCTCAGTGACTTGATTTTTTTTTTTTTTTTTCATAGATCAACAGCACTAGACCTGGACTGGTCATTATCTCTCACAAATTCTGAATGACAATACAATTGTTTAGATTATATGTTCTAATTCTGCTATTGAAAAGAGCTTTTTAGGGGCTGGGGAGATGGCTCAGTAGAATAAATGCTTCCATGGCAAGCGCAAGGGCCTGAGTTCAATCCCC
>NDGN011159019.1:0-10279 GCA_002564285.1 Tympanoctomys barrerae | reverse complement strand
GGACTCATAGTGATCCACCTGTTTATAGCCTCCCAACAGCTGGGATTACAGGCATGTGCCACCACACCCAGTTTCAATTGCTGTCTCAACGTGCCCTGGGTGTGGGGCCAGCACAGGAGGTCCAGAGATCCAACTCCTAGCCCCTGCACCTATATCTTTAAAGTAGTAAACTATATTGCCTTAAATTTGATTTTATTTTACATTTTGATCAAGAATAAGAAATTGTAAGGTACAGTCATTCGCAAGTCATCTACACAGATAAAAACATAAACTTAAAATAGGGGGTATAAATGGATCTTCTGCTAGGCCTTTACTAGTTGCAATGCTGACTTCAATGTCTGAAATTCTATCTTCACTTTCATTCAAGCAGTTTTGCCAGCTTTCAATGGAATTCTTAACATTCCAGTTATGTGTCTGAATCTGTTTCATGCTTTCCAATTCTTTCCTATGTTGTTCATTCAGTGCTTCCATCATTTTTCTGTGCTCCTCTATTATTTTTGTCTATGACTTCTTTTGATATACTGAGCAATTATTTCATGATGTCATTTCTTTTATTATCTGAGAGATTATTTCTCATCTGATTTCTACTTTATCCTGATGGACCTGTTTCTTTAATTTGGTTGCTACCCTTTCATAAATTTCAGGGTGTGACTTCCAAATTCTTCTATGTCCTTGATTCCTGGACTTGTTCTGGGTGGGATATAGGTCCGAGATTGTCTTTTGCTCCTTTATTTCAATAGTTCTGAAGCTGCCCATGTTCACCTTGCTCACCAGCAGGGCTAGAGGGGGGCCAAAGCTCTGTAAGGCACCTGCGTGTGGGGGTGTGCAGCTCAGCAGGGCTCTTGCGACGGTTGGGGGCATACAGAGCTCACCAGGGCTCGGTAGCTGTTCAGGCCTCAGCCTGCCTTTTACAATGGTGAGGGGTTCAGGCAGGGCTCTTTCTACATTATTTTATATAGAAGTCAGTTAAAAATCCTGAGAGATTAAATAACTTGTCTCAGGATAACTAATGTCAAAATTACAAGTAAAAATAACTGCACTGTTCAATTTTACTGCTCTTAAAGAAATTATTAACTTAAATATGTACCTATGTAAAACTTTGATAATATTTAAGGTTGTAGGTAGTGAAAGGAAATTGAGAAGTCATTTAAAAATCTTGAAGTGACAATAATTATTAATTTTTTTATTTTCATTTTCCAGTCTTAACTCCATATTTGAGGAACAATTTAAGGAAAGCAGGAAGGAAAAAGTGCTACAGATGAGATCATTGTGTACATTTGACTTCTGAGTGCAGCAGAGAAGCAATTCATTAAATATAATTCAAAGCATTCAGGAGAGTCAGTGTTCATCCTCCCAAACTCTTTTCTCTAAGTTTAGAAAGGTAGTAAAATTCTTTGAATATATATTCATAAGTTCTAAGACTCAATTATTATTCATGGTGATTAGGACATAGCAAGACATAAAGAAACCCTATTTTAACAAAGCTGCAATTTCCAGTTGAAGAGGCCAGTAAGAGATAATATAGCACATGGTGGAAGTATGTAATACGCGTGACGACAGTGAGAGATACTAAGACGGAAGAGAAAGAGGAAACAGGCTGTGATGTATTTAAAACATCAAACTCAAGGGATATCCTGGAAAACATAAAAGAGATATGAGCACAAGCAATCGGTGATTCCTGGATAGATATAGTTTAAAATAAAAGTAAGCATGAGTCTGTAGAGGTCCTCAGGTAAGAGAGGGCGGGTGTGTGCAAGCGACAAAGTGAAGGCTGCTGTGGCCTGAGCTCAGGGAGCCAGAGGGAGGGGAAGCCATGGAGGCAAAGAAGATGTTTTCCACTACTGTTATGGTTTGAGTCTTGGTGTCGCCCCCAAAGCCTCATGCAGTCTTGGGGCGGCTTCCGGAGTTTGGAACTGATTATTGTGGGTGTGGCTGCTGCACCTGTCCCGGGGCAGGGAATTTGCATTACCATGTAAGGAGGGAAGAGAAGCCAGCTGCTGGAGCTGCTGCTACTCCTCTTGAGCTCGCTCTTGCTCTTTGGCGCCACCATGAAAGGTTGCTTTCTGCTCTGTGCTGCTCTGCCTTGGAGCCAGCTGAAGATGGACTGAAACCTTCAGTAACTGTGAGCTAAATAAAGCTTTCCTTCCTTCATTTTAGGTGTTGGGTATTTGTCCCAGCAACGTGAGAAGAGGAATTAAGACAACTACTGACTCCTACATTTCTCACCTGAAATCATCTCTTCCCCTTTGCATTAACTTAAAGGAGACCGTCCATGTATTGAAATGACTTTAAACTCCATTGTTATTATTAGGCATGGAGTCCGGAGAGATCATAGCACACAGCCCTACATTCCCCACGTTCTGCAAGCTCTGAGTTGGCCTTGAACTGGCATTATTGTTGCTTCAGGATGCATCACCTCACATGCAACTGTCTTTCAGCATAGAATCTTGGGGAAGTCTTTAGAGTTCCCCGGGTGCCAAGAAGTGTTGACTGAAAACTTAGGATATAGACAGTGGATTTAGTCCATTAGGCCTTCATGATAAGCAGATTGCTGTTCACATTTCTAAAACCAGCATGCAGCAAATTCTGTCTATAACAGACCTCAGGAAGAATCAACATCGGCTGGAATGTTCAGAACTAGACTGTTATTTCAAACATAGCAAGAAAGCTGGAGTTTTCATATTATTTTACAATTCTTATCTGAATAGAGACACTTGAGAAGTTGAGTAAGATTAGCTTGAAAATACCTTCAGAAAACGCTGACAAAATTTAAATTTTATTTTTATGTCCTACATTTTCTATAATTATTTGCATGAAGGTGTGTTACCCTTTTCTTTTTGCAGAACTGGAAGTTGAAGCCAAGGCTTCACACAGGTCAAGCATGCCCTGTACCACAGAGCTAGGTGCCACGCCTTCTTCAAGGTGTTACAAAGGTTGCATTTCAATATTATATCTCCTAACTGTTTTTACAGAAAAGCAAAAGATTTAGAAACGTCCCTTTATTCCACCCCCCCCGATGTTTTCATTGACGTTAACTTGTCATATGCATATGTAAAAGATAAGGTACACTTTCTGAAATTTAGCAAAAATCTGTCCTAGCTTTTTAAAAATCTTAAATCTAGCTTTTTATCTCTGTGTGCGTATGTTTGCGAAATAAATGCTCATGACTTTAGTTCCATGTGTGACAAATGCTCATGACCTTAATTAGGGAAACTAGATCCCAGATACTAATATTCTGATTAAATTTTTACCTTAGAATCTTAGGAAAATTGCTTAATATCTGGAAGTCATAGTCTCATAATTATTAAATTAAGATGATGCTATTAAATGCATTTGGTTAATACAGAAATTAAATGAGGTGACATGTAATGATAGTATATTAGCTAATAGAGTATGTTGAAGATTAAATTCAGGAATGTTTACAAGTAGGTACTACTGTACCATCATAAGGTGGACATTCAGAAAATGCCGGGGGATGATAAATAACCTGTTTGTTACATGTAGAACTTGTTCTGACATATTACACACATGTAATTCTTAGATATTTATATTTTCTAGAAATATGATATTCTTTTTATGTTCACTTTTCAAACCAAATAAAGTATCACTAATTGCATAGCATTGCCTGAACTATACTTCAGATTTGTAGCAGAAAAAAATCAGGTAAAGAAAGGGACTGCCTCTCAACTCCACTCAGATTAGAATGTGTAATATTCACAATTCAGAAATGTCAGACTTTGCCCCAACCCAAATTATTGCAATATCAGTAGAAATTGAATAATACCATTTCATACAAATTTAAAGACTTTTCAGATGATTCAACATTTATGATTTTACTCAGTTTTTTCAAGAACTATGTGATTTCCAGCATTCAAGTACTTTCAGCTTTTCACTGGTTGAGTAGCCCAGAGTTGATCAAATAACAGCCACTGAAGCTAAAACAATTCAGTCTGATTCCCAGACTGAATGTTCAACAAGAAAGCACTTCTAATTCTCCTGTGAAAGGCAGTAACTGGTACCATGTACCAAGATGTAGACTTGACTTTATTTTCTGCATGGAAAAATATCTGAGGAAGATAAATCATAAACTTTATTAGTCTTTTATATGAATACCTGTACAATAGTACTCTAACTTTTAGGTCAAGAAAAGTCAATAGGAATACACTAAATTAAGCTGTTGAGGTTATCTAAATACTTAGAGTATTTAAAAATAATATTTCTAATATATATTTGATATAGTCAGTGATATGTACTTTTACATAAAATTGTATTAAAGAAAAATAAATTAGGTGTATGTTTGGGGCTTTAAAGAAACCTCACTTTCACTGAACTTGTTATATTTATAAGCAGTGGAAATGTCAACTTGCAATTGCTTGTATTTATTTGTTGACAAAAATAGGTGGAGATACTTAGGGTCCAGGGTAGTCTTAAGTGGAGGAATGTACATATATGTATTATTATGTATACATATATATGCAAATTGTATATATATGCAAATTTATTTTTTGGCCAAAAGATGAGGAAAATAATGAATAATTTATGGAAATTGGCAAATAGTGTGCACAGAAATTAAAAGCCCAAGCAGAGAGGGACACAAGTGCTTAGCCATCTAGGGCACAGGAAGTGGAGGAAAGGAAAAGAGAGCTGTCTTGCTAAGTTACAGGAGATGCAATAAATAAAACAATAAAGTAAATAAAGTTACAACACAGCAAAAAATACAGAGAAAACTGGGTTTTTTTGAAAAAAAAAAGTTCTGACTGGTTCTTTCCCTTCTACTCTAATTGTTACAAGTACTGAGCTGCTCCTGTGCCACATACAGCTTCTCCCCTGAAGGGGGTTCTTTCTTCCCCCACTGTAGGTTCCGTTTGCAAAATTACAGCTGTTTCAAGGCAAGAAGCTCTGTTTTGAATGTGCCTCTGTAAATTATAAGGACAACCATTTAAATTTTATTTTTAAAAAGCTGCCAGTGAAAATACACATATGAGGGCCAGCAAGATAGCTCAATGGACTAAGCGCCTGCTTTGGCAAGCTCAGGGAGCAGGGTTCGATTCCTGGTCCCACACACTGCACCAGCCTCGCCCCTGGGGCACAACTGAGTCAGTGACCGAGTCCAGGTGTAGTGGCACATGCCTGTAATTGCAGCACTGGGGAGGCTAAAGACAGGAGGATCACTGTGAGTCCAACCTGTGTAGTGAGACCCTGAACTAAATATATAACTGAAAAAGAAAAAAAAAAACACATAGGAAAAATAGAAATAAATACAGTTCCAATTAAATCTTACATGGCACACAAGCAGTTCACTGAGTGATTCAGTCAGCACTTTGCTTACAGACATTCTTAATTACTTTTTTGAATGAAACCCAGTCATTGGACTTGAATACATACCATCAACTATAAGGAAAGAGACAAACATCAGCACTGTGTAGGTGACGCATGCTTACATTTTTTCTGTGGTTATATTTTGGCATGAATCACAATGCAAACATCTGTCAGTTGACCTCATACACAGCAAAAACACTGCAATGAACCAATTGTGTAGGCAGCAAAGTATTAGAGATTCCATCAAATAACCTTTGAAAGCATCCACTGCTTAATGAGAATTAAAAGTTCCAGCATTACCCATTAGGGTATTCTACTGCATCATTGATTCCACTAGTGTCAACCGCTTGCGTTAGCTGATCTTCTAAGTGCTTCTTGGAAAGAACTAGTAAGCCACATCAATTTCGTTTTTAACCTTACAAGGGTAATTTTAATAAATCAAATGCTCTCCCCCCTGCTTTCTATTTCTGACACTTAACAAGTAAAATCATTTTAAAAACTAACTTTTCAAGTCTTTTCTCTCAAAAATAAAAAGGAAAAACAGATAAATATAATATGTCTGTGAAGGAAATATTGACATTTTCACTGTACTTTAGAACAGACCGGCATTGTTCCTGGGGAACTGTGGAGAAATGGCCTCCGTGTTGGAGGCTTAATGAAGTAGCAGTATGAGACCATTAAAGGCTTTTTATGCTGTCTATAAACAAATTCAATTTGCTTCAATTTTATGAGGTACTAAGAAGCATAGTTTCTAAATAATAGAGAGATATGTATGTGCCCAAGATCAATGTTCTGGGGTGTCTTTTAACTGCAGAACAAAATTGTTTTAAACTGATGATATTAATTCTTTAATCTTTTGCTTGAATGTATTCTGTCACTATGTTAAAGGACAGATCCATTGCCTTTGTATTAGAGATAAAGTACGCTCATAAAATGGAATAAAATATGAGACTATGACTTGAAAGAAGACATTGTGTAGCGATTATAAAATTATAATTATTTGTATCTTGACTTTTCATTTCTAATTTCCTCTAAAAGGAAATATAACTATTAAGTATTGAACGGAATGTTTAAAATATACTTTCAGAAGATAGTGAAGAGATTCTGAAGAGTATTTGTTGAACTGAAATACTTAGTTTTTAAAAAAGTACTGATGACATGAATTTAATTTTCTGCACAAGTCCAAATAATGACAATATGTTGAATGAGTTGAGCTATTCCAAACTTACCTGAACATTTTTTTTTTGAGGTATCAGGGATTGAACTCAGGACCATGTATTTTCCAGGCAAGCACTTATTCTATTGAGCTATCTCCTTGGCCCCTGCCTGAACATTTTTTATGAAATGCAATTTTGAAGAATATTTACACTTTATTTCTTCACTGTATGTGTAGAAATATGAAAACACTTGCTTCCACTAGTTTAAAACTAGAAAATACATATTTCCAGCAAATATTCAATAAAAATCGTAGTCAAAATCATAGCTGGGAAAATGGTCTTCCTATAAGGAAGAGGTAAAATTTACGCATTATTGTTGTGATTCAGAAGGATTTTCTTTTGGAATTATCTCAGTTTAGACATCTGCTTTCTAAAACACCTTAAGTGTTTGTTGGGATCCTGTTGTATACTGCTTATAAAAATGTCAAATCTTCATAAATGAGTACAGGACTTCTGTTTGCAGGGCACTGAATATATGTGGTGTAAGTAAATTCCTATGGAGGTTGTTGTCCTGAAGTCTTTAATGCAATGATTATCATTATAATACTATGGGAAAGTGTGGTTTAAAATAGCATCCTTAAAATAGTAGGTAAGAAATCCTTACAAAGCCTCATATAACAAATCATAACAGAAACCTTCTCAACTTGGGAAGTCTCAATGGCATATCTTCACTGTGTGCTAGAAAACTTTAGTATCTGGCTCCCTGCTTACTTCTGCTTTCAGATCTCTTGCTACGTGTTGAGGGCTTTTACTTGGATCTGGGGATGGGAAAAGAAGGGAAGGAGGAAGCAGGGCAGAAGTATAAATGATCAAAGTCGGAAAGCGTATGTACCAATTCCTCATACTGAATGTATCACAAATATAGGTTAATAAAAAGCTTAAAAGCTTCATACACATTTATGCCCATATGCCCATATATAAAATATTAAATATATAACAATTATTTAAAAATATGTGCACACATATATCTATTGAGAAATGTAGTATCAAATGCAGATTTTAACATGAAGGCATATTTAATTTGCTGTTCATGCATATTTATGTAAACACTAAACTCTCTTAAAGTAATTGTCATGGAGAATTAATATGAATTTTTTAATAATCTCTGAAGCATAATAGCATAAAACTATTACAATTTATCAAATGTGTTAAAAACAAATTCCAAAGAAAACTTTTAAGGACAGTAAGCACACAGGACAAATTTTACCACTGAGAATTTACTTATTGAAATTGAGAAACTTCTTCCACTTTTCATACGTAAATATTACTGGGCTGACTGACAGAAATACATACTTTTATCGATGCTGAATAGGAAGTCTTCAGAAAAATGTTATTTGGGAAAAACAGGAAGCAGAGCATTTAATGTGAACATAATCCATGAGCTGGCAATTTTAGGGCAGCCTACAATGATTTCTTCCAGGATGAGGGTATCGGTTTTGGGGTCCTCTCTTATGCTCCTCGTGTTCTGCAGCTTATTTCTGCCTGCAGGAAGAATATTAGAATGGCTGCAGCATTTTGAGTTTTTCGGGTAATGTCACTGTAACAAATGATCGCCTGCGGCTGACCCCGCTCGCAGGAAGATGAGCCACACTCGTGCTAAGGCCGTGAGGTGGATGCATGTTGTTTCAGGCCGTGCCCTGCACACGTCCACTCTAATCTGTAGAAGCCAGCTACACACGAGCCACTGTGAGTCATAGCGTTCTGCGGACAGCGTGGTGTGGAGGGGCAGATGCTGATGGGAACCAAGGGCGCGTTTAGTGCCTGGAATAGAGCTGAAGATGTAATCTGCCCCTCAGCCTAGTTGACTGAAACTTGCATTCAGAAAGCTATTTAATCCTCGGTGTGTGCATGTGTGTTGTACGCATGCGCTGTGTATTTAGAGGCCTTTATAAACTACAAAATGGGTACAACAAATATCTTTGCTTTTTTAGTTGTTTACCTTTTATTTTATTTTATTTTATTTATTTTTGTATTTTAGGGAAGGGTCTACAGGGTGTTCAGGGTTTTACTACTAGGTCGGACTCCTAGTGACCCACCCCCGTATACAGCCTCCCAAGAGCTGGGATTACAGGCGCACCACCACGTCCAGTCTCAATGGACATCTCACCCCCGGGGGTGGGGCTGATATCGCTATTTGTCTTGTTTCTTCACAGGACTCGCAGTAGACCCATGGACATTTTCCTATTATTTGAAGTGGAAAATTAAAATCATAGATTTTCTCCTGTACTGCTACCAAGGCAATACTACATTTGGTGTTTAAATCTATCTCAGAGGAAAATACTAGAAATATTATTTTAGTAAGCTAATATAGCCTTTGACGCACACAATTTTGAAGGCAAAGGGCCTGGGACAAAGCACTTTGTGCATCAGGCATGGCGCACCTGAGTGGCTTTTCTTCTTGTTTGCTTTTATTGAGATTTAAGCAAATCTGCAGCCAGTAAAAATCATTCATGATGATTTTATAAAATGTATTTATATTTTGTAAAAATACCACATCTTTTTCATCCTTTCTTCAGTAGATTGTCATGTGGGTTGTTAACAATATTTAGCTGTGACAAATTGCACTGCTATAAACAAACATGGGGGCACATACAACACTGTGGTGTGATGTTTTGAGTTCTTCTGGAAAAATACCCAGGAGGGGAATAGCTGGATTGATGGGGTCTCCAATCCTGGCTTTCTAAGGAATCTCCACGCTGATTTCCACAGTGGTGGTACCAGTCTGCACTCCCACCAACAGTGGAGAAGGCTTTCTTTTTCCCCACAGCTCCTACAGCATTTGCTATTGGTTGACTTCTTGATGACAGCCTTTCTTTCTGGGGTGACAGGAAATCTCAGTGCTGTTTTAATTTACATTTATACAATGGAATATTACTTAGCTATAAGAAAAGATAAGCTTGAGGTTTTCATAGGTAAATGGATATAACTAGAGCCCAGACTGATAAGTGAAATAAATCAGAGCTGCATGTGAAAACAACAAATTGTCTCACTAGCATAAGAACATGAAAGAGTAAATAAAATGTTAAGGGTACAATATATACTGAGAAAGGGAATAATTTATTCAAAGGGAAGGAACAAGAAGGTTGAGAAAAAGAATAAACCAAAGAAGGGAGGGAAAAAGATATATTTATGCATATACACAGGATAGCTTGGGTAATTGTCGTGCTGATTTCTGCTGATCTATTGAAAGGAGCACTTAATGTTTAATACTTTTTCATCTCCCTTTTAATTTCTTTTTCTTTTTAAGTGTATTTGGTTGTTACAGGGCCTCACTATGTAGCTTGGACTCATAGTGATTCTCCTGTTTTGAGCAACCCAGCAATGGGATAAAAGTTGTGCACCATCACGCCTGGACTGTGTAGCTGGCTCAGAGTACACACATGCATATATATATATATATATATATATATATATATATATAGACATGTATCCAATTTTCTTCCTAAATAGTTGGACATAAGTATCCCATTGGCAGTATACATAACTTCTTAGGTTGTGCATGTCCAACATTTTTGTGATTATCAAGCATTCACAGACATACACACACAGTGTTGAGTATACGTAGTGTTTTTTTTTTAATTTTTCATGCATTTAGTTGTTGCAGGGTCTCACTATGCAGCTCAGACGCATGGTGATCCTCCTGCTTTCAGTGTCCCCAGCGCTGGGATTGCAAATGCGCATCACAGATTCTGTCAGGCTCAGCAGCCCTGGAGGTGGGGCTGGCACAGCAGGTGGTGCTGGGG
>NDGN011158929.1:0-13547 GCA_002564285.1 Tympanoctomys barrerae | reverse complement strand
GGGAGGGAGGGAGAGGAGAGGATGCAGTCCTCCGCAGACAGGACCCTAAGCAAAGCCTTTCAAAGTCCCTTGCACCAGTAGCTGCCACCATCTGTGTGATACACATGGCCAGGATGTGAGCTCCTAGAGATTGTTTAGGGGAGAATGAAGAGACGAGGACCCCGAGTGGGTCCCCGTTTTCAGCTCCAGTCCAGTGGGTGATGATCGCTGCTATTTGCCCAGTCCCTTAGCGTCTGCCGAGTGGAGGGGGTGGGTCTCTGCCGTTGCTGGCTCTCTTACTTATTGAACCTTGTTGGTTGCCTGTTATTAAAACAAAACGGTAAAACACCATCTTATTCAGTCCTCACAAACCAACCCTGGGTTTTCTTTTTCATAGTTTCTCACAAGAGAACACAGAAGTCCGGGGTCGTTCCACAGGTGAGGAGCGCGGCCAGGCTACGCAGGGTCTGTGCGGTGCGCAAGCCTTGCTGAGCCTTGAGCTCTCCCCTGTACCTGCTCCTTTGGGTTTCGATTTTTCCTTTTTCCTTGGGAGGGAGGGGAGGTCACACTTCTTAGTAATGAGAACTTGCTTCGTCTTCAGGGCTTAGCATGTTAGGTAGGTTCCCAGTCCATGTTTGCTCAGTGAACGAGGGTGCTCAGCCCAGCCTTCTGCAGTGGAGTGTGGGCTGGGACCCGTGCAGTGCGGGGACGGGCTGCTGGGAGGGGGCTGCGGGCTGAAGCCCTCACTCTGCCTGTCTTACCAGCCATATGGTCTTAGGCACACTTCTGTGATGCCTCCCAGCCAGTAGAGGCCGAGGACCAGGGTCATCCCTGGCTCTTGGGCAGCATGGGGGAGAGCCACAAGATCTCTCTGGATCTGAGTGCTGCAGTGAAAGAGGAAGGATGCTGTGCCTGGCATTCAGAAATTCTGCTTTTTAATTTCAGAAATCGATCTCTGTGGTTCGTAGCGAATGCTTCCATTTTCCTATGCCATTTCTCATATTGGCCAAGGGGATATATGCACACCTCATCCTTCCTTGCTTACTGTTTCCTAAGATCTCAACATTTCATGAAAGACAAAAACTCACACAAAAGGACATGAATGTCATTGAATGAAAACCCAGCTATTACATCTTCCTCACTCAGGAAAATGCAGAATTGTGACAGCCTTGCATGTTCTGCTCATATACAGATGTTTTAATGCATGTCAACATCAGTGTCAGTAGTAGCTGAAGACAAGCCTCAAGAGAGTCACAGATAATTCACACAGAAGCTGACCAGCTGTATGACACCCCACAGCTGCATTACAGCCCAATCCACTGACAACTCCTGCAGGGAAACAACAGTCTCCAATCATCAAGCTATACTTCTTAGCAAGTGAATACTTTTAGTGAGAGAAAGACACACACACACACACACAGACACACACACACACACAGAATAGAGAAGTACTAACATCATGCAGATACTCATTAAAGGCTGATCTTAGGCAAATTGGAAGCTAAACTCGATGGCCTTGACCATCTCAGGGAGTGACATGAGCCCTTACTATGACTGGAGGAAATATTGATTATTGGCACCATCTAGGTGCAGGAGGAAGAGTGACGGTGTGCCAAATGCCACAGCCCTCGTCATTAGAGCACCAAGAGGGAGACAACAGCAGGTTGGAGGGAGAAAACAGGCAGGAGGCCTGTGCATTAGCAATACAAGGCCGTGCAGATTGCAAGTGGCAAAGACAAAATAAAGCTGCAGCTTATTTAGGCTTCTCCTTAAGAACTGTTTGACCTACCCTCCCCTGACACTATCCTGTTTCTAGGATTTGCAAGGCTCAGGTAGGGGAGGACAGCTGAACCTCTGCCCTTTGCTTACGTCACAGTTAAGCAGGGCCCGCTTCACCCGCTAATGGGAAATGGCGGGGTAGGGCAATGCTTCTGAGGAGCTGGGTGGGTTGAAAAGTTGTGCTGGGAGAAGCTGGCCTTGTGTGGACTAGAGCAGCCCAGGAAGGGGCACGGTGGGTGGTGGGTGGAGGTTGGCGTGGGGGCACTTAGAGAAAGCTCTTCTGAAATGGCAGAGGAAGATCATGCTCTCCTTTGTCTCCCAGGTGGCTAGAGGATGTGTCCTTCCAGAGGCTTCTCATAGGGGCTGGTGCTGCTTCCAGCATCTGCACAGATCTATGCAAAAGGGCCTTCCTTTCACCTTGGTTAGCCTCGTGTGCTCAGAGTCCCTCAAAGTATCAGGCCTGCATTCCTTCTCTGGCAATTCAAGCTTACCCCCTCTCTTGCCACTGTTTAAACTGATACCTTGCTCAACTCTGGGTAGCCCAGACAAAGACCTTTGGGCAAAAGCACACGCTGGGGCACCCTCTTTTGGCAGAGTTGCCTTTGTAATCCCTTGTGCAGGAGGTTGGTTGTCTTGGTATACCGGTCCCAGTTGGTGTGGAAGCCTGCCCACCTGCCCCTGTCACTCAGCTCCTGAGGGCAAATGTTGTCATCTACCAAATATTGGAACAGGTGGAACCATCCATGAGTAATGTGACCTTGGTGGAAAGGTGGTGACTCAGTCCTGGGCTTAGCGCAGGTTTGGGAGAGGCAGGCCGTGGCAACCGGAATGTGTTCTTGTGATTTTTGTAGTAAATGTCATTTTCATGGCTTCATTCCTGAGGAAGATTCAGTTCCATTGACATAAATGTCACTGATTCAGTGTGAGAGGACACACATGCAGGCCACCTGCCAGCGCTGGCTCCCGGAGGACCTTGTCTTCTCACATCCACAGAAGCGCTTCCAGCAACTCTGGGGAGAGCTCAGCTCACCACAGGGAGTCCCAGCAGGAACTCCAAATGCAGCAAATGCAGAAAGAAGTTCTTATCAAACACTCGTGTTTTCTTACATAACTTTATTTTGCTGATGGGTTGGTGGTAACTTGCGTCGTGGTCATGGAAGCCATATCTCTCTGTGGGAAGTTCTTTCAGGCTTGGTTTTTTTTTTTTTTTTCTCTTATGTCTCAGGGCTACTCTTGGGTCAGGTTAACCTAACCTTGAAACATTTTCCTGGGAGTTTGCCCAGGTAGTCAGCTCAGCTACCCATTGTGACTTCTTAAATTTACATAAAAGAAGGAATAATCCAATAAAGGGGAATACCCTTCATTTATTAAGAGAAGCCATGAGCTCTGAGCCAAAATTTCTAAACCAGTAGCAATGTGTCTTTATTTCTCTTTTGCCTGTTTCATCTCCTCATGCATCTGGTTTTAAATCAGTGCAATAGCTAGGATGCCAGTCACTGCCTGTGTACAGGGATGCCAGGGCATGAATGAATTAATGCATAGAAAGCCCCAAAACTCCTTGGGGGTAAATTCTACTTAAAGCCAGCTAGTTGAGGTTATTCTTATAAAGAAGTAAGTGGGTGTAAATGCTTAACTAATAAACTTAGGAAAGTGAAAGGGAAATGCTTTTGTGCTAAAAGAAGTAAGTGGCCGCACCCTCCCCCTTCAGGGTATGTGCACATGCACAGTTTAAAGTCTCCTAGTTTTTCTTGTGAAGTTTTGCTGAAACTTGTTAAGTTTAGAGCAACTAGAACTGGAGGCCCAGGATGGCTGGGCTGGGCGTGCAAGGCACACAGTGTGGATGGGCGGGGCAACAGCACGATCGGCTCAATAGATGAAAAAGCAGCTTGCGACAAAGCACTGTTCCTGATACAAGCCTACAAGAAGAGCCAGGGGTCCAGCTCAGTGGTGCAGTTCGTGCCTGGCAAGTGTAAGGCCCTGAGTTTGATTTTTAGTACAAAACCCCCCAAGAAACAAAAAACAAAAAAACCTACATAAAACTGGAATAGATGGCCTTTACCTTAATCCGGTAAAAGCCATCTATGACAAATCAACAGCCAATATCATACTAAATGGATAAAAATCTGAAAGTTTTCACTCTAAAATAAGGAACAGGACAAGGATGTCCACTGTCAGTACTCCTCTATCTATCTATCTATCTATCTATCTATCTATCTATTCAATAAGGATTGAAAAGGAAGAAGATAATTATCATTATTCACAGCTGACATGCTATTATATATGGGAGACCCCAAAAACTCCACCAGAGACTTCTAGACCTAATAACAAAATTCAATAGCCTGGCTGGATACGAAGTCACACTCAAAGATCAATAGCATTTCTCAACACAAACAGCAGACTTACCAAGAGAAAAATTAGAAAAACCACACCCTTCAGAATAGCTTCCAGGAGAATGAAAACCTTAGGAACTGGTCTAACAAAGGAAGTAAAATATTGAAACATAGAAAGTTAGAGTACTCTGAGGAAGGAGATTGAAGAGTCTCTCAGAAAATGGGAAGATGTCCCTTGCTCATAGATAGGAAGGACCAACATAATCAAAATGGCCATACTGCCATCATTTTTATACAGATATAGTGGAATATCAATAACAATACCATTAGTATGCCTCACAGAACTGGAGAAAGCAATCTTAAAATACGTCTGGAACCAGAAGAGTCCTAGAAAAACAAAGATAATTCTGACCAGCAAAGCCAGGGTGGGGGACGCCACAGTCCCTGACTTGATGCTACATGACAAAGCTACTCTGATAAAATCAGCACAGTACTGGCAAGAAACTAGACATCAGGATTGGCGGACCAGATTAGAAGATGCAGACACAACTGCAAACACACTCAGCCACCTTATCTTTGACAAAGGGGCCACCCAGGCTCACTGGAAGAAAGACAGTCTCTTTAGTGGATGGTGCTGGTAAAACTGGCTCTCTACACACTGAAAACTAAGATTAGACCCGTGCCTATCACCATGCTCCAAACTAACATTAAATAGATCAAAGACCTAAATATTAAAACATAAACACTAAATCTACTGAGAGAAAAAGTAGGTAGAAATCTTGAAGACATCAGTGTAGGTAGAGAGTTCATGAACCAAACTAAATTGCATGGGAAATAGTTCAAAGAATCAGCAACTTTGGATATCAACTTACCAAAACCCTTTTGCATATGAAAAGAAAATACCAACAGAGTGAAAAGATATCCACAGAATGGAAAAAAAAATTTAGCCAACTTGTCCTCAAAGGACTTATGTCTAGAATGGATAAAGAATTAAAAAACTTGTCCTCAAAGGACTTAAATCTAGAACAGATAAAGAATTAAAAAAACAAAGAAAAAAACCCAGATCCCTTAAATCCAAAGATCCAGTAAAGAAAAGGACATCTGAGATGAATATACATTTCTCAGATGAAGAAATACAAATGGCAAAGAAATACATGAAAAATTTTCAACACCATTGGTCATTTGAGAGATACAAACTTAAACAATACCACCTTACCCCAGAAAGAATGGCTATCATCATGAAATCAACCAATAACAAATACTGACTGGGCTGTGGGGAAAAGGAACCCTTCTCCACTGTTGGTGGGAGTGTCGACTGATATGATTACTGTGGAAATCAGCATTAAGATTCTTCAGCAAACTAGGATTAGAGGTCCCATTTGACCCAGCCAGTCTCCTTTTGGGTATTTTCCCAGAAGAATGAAAAACATCATACTGGCGCTGGTGAGATAGCTCAGCGGACTAAAGCACCTGTTTAGGCAAGCACAGGGACCATGGTTCGATCCCTGGCATCACAAGCCACACCAGCCTCACCCCCAGGGTCCAGGTGTAATGGTGTAAGCCTGTAATCCCAGCACTGGGGAGGCTGAAAAATAGGAGGATCACAAGTCCAAGCTGCATATGGAGACCCTGCAACAATCAAATATATTAAAAACCAAACCAAACAAAAAACATTATACCTTTTCAATATATGTGTACCCATGTTTATAGCAACCCATTTTTTAAAAAAATAGCTACATCTTGGAAACAATCCAAATGCTTCTTTGTTGAGGACAAGATAAAAAAAGATGTGGTATTTTTATACAATGGAGTATTACCCAGCTATAAAGAAGAATAAACGCGAGACTTTTATAGGTAAATGTATACCACACTCTTAAGTGAAATAAATCAAGCTCCCATGTGTGAATATCTCTTTTTCTCCCTCATGTTAGAAGAGCAAATAAGCTCCGAAGTATAGCTATCAGGACGTGAGAAGACGCTACTCAAAAGGCAAGAGAAACTGGGGTGAGGGTGGAAGAAGGAGGAAGGGAGCAGGGAAGATGAACACAAGCTAGTTAGGACAGTTGTGCCACTAATTTCTTTTTTTTTATGCATTTGGCACGGGGTCTACAGGGTCTACGGGGTCTCCCTACACAGATTGGACTTGTAGTGATCCATCTGTTTTCAGCCTCCCAAGCGCGGGATTACAGGCGCGTGCCACCACGCCCAGTCTCAATTGCCAGTCAGGGTGCCCCGGGGCGGGGCCGGCACAGCATGCTGGCATCAAACCCAGCCGCTGCGCTTTGCCTAAGCAGGGACTTTAGTCTGCTGAGCCATTGTGCTACTAATTTCTATTCGTTCCTTGAAGAGAAAAATTTGTGCTTACACTGTTTGATCAATTTTTCATGCCTGTATCTTGTAATCTAAACCACCACTTTGAAGATATCAATACATAGTCTATTAACCATTGCTATTGTCCTACTATCTTGTTTTGAAATTTTGTATCATTGTTTTCCTTGTATTTTCTCTTTAAAATAAAGAAAACCCTGTTAAGTTTAAACTGTCTAGTGAAAAACCATATCCTCTTTTACTGATGTTTTAAAATATTTAACTATTTTGATCTGAATGCTAAAGAACAAAGTCAATTGTTTAAAAAGGCAAAATGTAAATATTTAGCTTGGGTATTCAGAACATCTATTTTTCAAAATTGCCCTACTTCCTTGCAAGTGTTTGTGAAGGAATCCTGGCGCGGCTCTTTGAAAACCATGGGAATTAAGGATGAAGTGAAGGCCCCAGCGTAGCCTTCCTTCCTCAGTCCTCAGGAAGAGCGCCCGGAGAGTCTCTCGCTTTGGGTGCGGACGTTATAGCGGGCGGGGAGATAGCTCAGGAGAGTAAGCGCCCGGCTGGATATGGGCATGATTAGTTTTTCGGTGACTTCATGCTTCGTATTTTTGAAAAAGATTAAATTCGTTGTAATAGAGACCTCGTTTAGAATTAAGTAAAAACTGAAACATAATTCTTGGAAAATAAAAAATTATGTGTTTTCATTTTCTTTCTTTCACGTTCCTCATTCCCAGTTTCTGTGGATCGGTTTAAGCTTCACAATCTTGGTGGCTAGCCGTTCGCTTTCCTGTCTGGCCTTTGCTCACTGATTGCTTCCCTTGCTGTTCGCTCACTTATTTATACCTTAATCATCAAATATTTGATGAGCTAACCACATGTGCCAGTCACTGGCAGAGGCGTAATTCTATTTTATAAAGGGTGGAGGTTTTCATTTAGGCATGTTTCTTTTATATTTGTCAAGATAATTTGTTTTAAAGCACATCCTGAGCACTAGAAAGAAGCTGACATGCCTCAGCGTGGTGGCCAGCACATGCCTGCAGGTCGGGGTTTTGAGCAGGCCAGGAGAGGCGGGCTGGCCTGGCAGCGACGGCAGCTGCGGCACCAGCGGGTCGGCCACGCGCCCAGCCCGCCCTGCACGCCTTCCGTTCATACACCAGGTGACGGGCACGATAAGTACTTATATTCCCATTTCAGCAGGGAGGAAACTGAGGCAGCAGGCCTCCTTTTAAGTGATGTCATAAAGTTATAGAGTTAAATAAAATTATAGAGTGTAGTACAGTGGAGGCTGGCGCCGGACAGGCCGTGCTCCAAGTCTCAAAGAGTTCTTGTGAGTAGGACAGTCATGCAAAGTGCTTCCACCGTAGTAACTATGAGAAAAGAGAGCCCTCAGAAAAGCTCTCTTAATTGCACCAAGTGAGTTAGTGAAAATGTGGTGTTACTGTACATTCACCGCTTACTGGCTCTGGGAATCTGGGAAAATTTTATTAGTTCTCTGTGTTTTTCTCACTCACAAATGGAGGACAGTGATGATAAAGATTAAATAAATTATATATATGTATGTATGTATATATAAAACTTACCAAGTGTTTGACACGTGGTAGGGGTTCAGTGAACGTGAGCTATTAGCATGGGACTGTCACCGTGTGCGAGAGGAGGAAGGCTGGTAAAACAGCTATTAAGCTAGGATACAATTTTTGATTCAGTGCAGCCAACTGCTGAAACCTCGGGAAAGTGGGAAGATCGGGTTTTAGGACGCGAATGCTTTCCCACCGCAGATGGCACCAGTCGCTGCAGGGCCTCCGTGGTGCGACGCCAGGAGCAACCTGTGGGGGAGGATTTCGATTTGCACTTGGTGAGCACCTTTGTGTGTCAGGCCCTGCACGAGGCAGCTGAGGCAGCGGTCCGCAGAAGCAAGACTGCGCAGCGGAGCAAGCCGCGGGCGGCGCCTCGGCCTCAGCGCCCGCGCCGGCAGTGTCGGTCCCCGCGGCCTGGCCTTGTCCGCGTACGTCAGCCTCGGAGGCTCACTCGGCTCTTATGTAACGTGAGAAGGACTACTGAGCCTCCTACATGGTGGGTTCGGTAACTGAGGTTCTGGTAAGCTAGGGACGGGAGCGGCTCTGCTCGCGGGGTCTCCTTTCGGAGGCCCCCCTCTCCCCCGCCCGCTGCTGTCACCTTTGGTGGAAATCACATACAGCCCAACTCATACAGAGGCCAGCCTCTTCCCCACATGGTAATGTCCTCCCAGGAAACACTTCCTAGTCCTTGTTCTTGTAATTCTTTCATAAGAACTTCCTTTCGTTGAAATCTCGAGGTAGCCCAGCTGTTGGTGGTGGCAGTGAATGACTCAGGTTATTAGAATCATACCCTGGTCTTCGGAGGGAGGGTGGCACTTGGGTTCTCCGCGGTGCATTCCACCTCCCTCCTGCCACCCGCTCTCCTCACAGAAACTCATCCTTAAATACTTTTAATTGACTGTGCGTGCCGTTCTGTAATTCTAGCTTGCAGAATAAGCCGCCCTAAATATACCATCTGATGACTACTCCAGCCTGCTATGCTTTCCATTTCTCACGTCTTTGGTTATTTGGAGACGTTTATATTTACCGAAGCCCCCCAGTGGCCCCAGTGGGGGGCAGGATGCTAGGAGGCTGGTCCGCTGCAGCTGTGCTCGTTGGCTGCCAGCCGAGACCCACTTCCCCGTGTTTGTCCCCAAGTCACTACCTTCTTGACTCAGCTGCGTGTCCTTCCTGTTATGTTCTTACTCGGGCCAGTTCGCTCCTTTTGCCTTCCTGGCTCCCGGGTCTAGGTAGTATTTGTCACTGGCAAATAGTACCAATTAGTATAAAATGGTTCTTCAGCCTTTGTGGTGTGGGTTTCATTAGGATGATGAATATTTTTCACATCATTAGGGGCTAGAGCAGGGAGAAGAGATACTCACAAGCTATCGTTTTTACCCTTTACCTCTTATTCTTTGAGAAATACTTTTTGTGCTTAAGGAGTAAAAAATGTCTCTCCCTCCAGTCCTGAAATCCTGGATTGGAGTGTCCTTTTCCAAGATGCGGCTCAGCGAACATCGCAGAAGGTGCTGCTGTAGGCTGAAATCTTGCCCTGGCCCGAATAGATGAAGCCAAAAAGCAGAGCGGCATGAGAAATGCTAAACATCAAGTCACCAAGTTGAAACCAAGATGCTATTTGGCTTTCTCTCCCCAGGTCAGGGCGGGTCTGACAGGCAAACTCCCTGCGCACCCCAGTTCCACCTGGAGGATGCTGAAGTTCCCTGCCGCCTCTGGCACTGGCTCTGCGCAACTTGGGGTTGACCAATCAGTTATTTTGCTGTTGATTCAGTGGTCAGTCCTCCCCTTCCAAGGCGAGGAGTGGAAAAGAGCCCTTATTCTCCTTCTTCCTCTCTGCGTTCTTCAACTCTTTTTTGCCTATAAAGCCAGCCTCTTCTGCTCAGCCCCCTGGGACACGTAGTCTGTTTTATGGATCAAAATGTTTGCATTTACTTACCCTCCCTAGCAGAGGACTCTAGATTCTAGAACTGAAAATGAAGATTGTTAAGCTAAATTGTCATAAATTTTGTCCCTGCACATTTCACAGCAGAAGCTCAGGTTGAGTTGAGTGGGACAGGCTTGGTTGCTCAAGAAAGAGCTCAGTGAACTGTCTCATTGCTATTTGTTTAATCAATAAAATTATGGGGGGGAAAAAAAGAAAGAGCTCAATGGCAGGATGGAGGGCGCAGTTGTGCTGCGCTGTCTGCTCCGCTCCCTCTGCTCCCTCCTTCCTCCTGCAAACCCCATCTTTCTGGAGTCTGCAGGCCTCTGGGACTGGCGTTCCACAGGGCACCCTCTGCCTGCAGGGCTTGCAGAGTGCTCCCCGGGTCCAGAGTGCTCCACGGGCCCAGGGTGCTCCCTGGGTCCAGAGCGGCTGGAGGACTCTCTCAGCCGCAGGCTCCCTGCTTTGCTGTGTTTCTTGTTGCAGAGCTTAGGACATGAGCCTGGTAAAGGCAAGAGCTGCAACACTTCCCCTTTCCCTCTGTGGAACAGAAGTTATTTCTAGCAAGAGGACAGGGCCCTGTGTGTTAAGGAGACGACAACGAATAGGGAAGAAACCCCGGCCTCTCCTACTGGTCCTGCCTACACGGCTCCTCTCAGACTCACGAGGTGATACTGTTTCCCCTTGCATGGTTGTTGGGGGGAGGCAGGGGGGTGGTGCTAATTTAGAGGACGTGTCAGTGCTGGTGCCAGGTGCGACGGCACTCGCTGGGTCACAGCCACTTCTTTTATGGAGAGTAAATTCTATTTTGGATGTATGGTATGGACTGTGTCTCCTGAAGTTTGCTCTTTGAGCTGAGTTCAACAGGTCCTTTCCAGAACAGTCCTTGGACTCCAGTGAGATGTTCTTATCCACCTTTGCTGGTGACATGAGGGCTCCTGGGGCTAGGGCACAGCGTGTCTCAGTGTGCCAGAGGAAGTGTCACCGAGGCCTGAGAGCTAAGCAGGAGCCGGGAGACCCTGGGCAAACTCAGCTTCTCTGACTTTCGTTTTCCTCACCTGCAATGCAGGTGCAATACGATAAGCTGCCTTGTCAAGAGGCTGTGAGAACTACCTGAAGACAATTTGTAGATGTATGTAAAAGGCTCGGACCAGAATCTGGGTTGCGATATGCTGCTGGTAGTCTCAGAATACCTGGGTGTCCATGGCACGCTGAGAGATAGAGTACTGGGCCAAGCTGGGCTCCTGCTAATGGGCCATGCTGCTCTCCGTAGAAGGCCCCGTTTCTGGTCAGCAGGACCCTGCGTGTCTCTCCTGCTCAGAGCCCTGAGGGCTCCCGTCCAGGTCTATGTTGGCAGGCGCTTCTGTGGAGGCAGGGCTCCCCGCACTTGTTCAATGCTATATTTGTAACTCCAAGCCTCTGCTATAATAGCTTGTGAAAACGTGTTTAACAAATGATACATGGAACATTAGAAAGTGCAACTGGACATAAGCAGTTTCCAAGAGATATTGTTCTTGCACTTAGTAAGGTCAACACTCTGGGCCGGGGGAAGGGCATAGATACTTGAGAACACAATTTTAGCAGGAACATTCTGTAAACTTACAACCACAGGAAAAAACAAATATATAGGGTCTCTTAATGCCTGATTTAGAAAACAGTTGCCTTGTTGATGGTGTTAACCCTAACACCTTTCCAATATCAAATCTGGGAACAGAAATGGGAGGCTCAGCCCCTAAGAATTATATGATAAAGACTGATTAAATATTATAATTTGTCTCAAAGCAAACTTTTATAATAGCTGTTTCTTGACTATTAATTAATAGTCTAGAGTCCACAGTTTATAGGAAACAAGGTCAAGAAGATGATCCCATTGTATTTTTAGAAGTGCTTAAGTGACCTCTAGTCATGTTACTCCTTGAGTGCTACAGCAATGTCCAGAACATTTTGTATTTTTGTTGAGCGTATGATGTATCAGCACGTGCCTGGCCCAGTGTCTCTTACGGAATTCTGCAGATCAAGTGTCAGGCTGTGGCAGGAGACTTCTTCTGAAACAACCATCAGCCAGGTTGAAGCAACACTGAGAATACCTCTACCTTTGCCAATAGCGTTGCTCACGGCGCCCGCCCTAGAGCTACTTTCCTTCATTTCTCGTAGATGTTTTTAGCGAGACAAACCCCTGCGTGTATCACACACAGCACCAATGAGGGTTGCCATGTCAAGCTGCGTGCTCTACCTGTACGCGCTTCTGATTTAGCAATATAATGAAAATGGACAGGAAAATCCTCATCCACCTTTGGCTTCCTATGCGTGGAATCTTTTCCATCTCAAATAATCTTTATCTTACAAGTAAAATGTAAAATGTGGTAACAAACGGCATCTGTGCGGAGCGTTAAAGCAGTCCGGGCTTTGGCACCATTGTGAGGCCATCTACAAACTGTAGACAGTTTGATTTTAACAAGTGATATGCCAATTTATCCTCAGAAATGAAGCTCCCAATTCTTGTTTGTCTTTCTCAACTGGAGGAAGGTAGAAGGAAGGGCAGTGTGTGCTTTGGGGCTGGGTTCTCTTTAACCCTACTTGTTGATTTTTGGAGACATTAGGAGCCTCTGCAGGAGAGGAAAGTGCTGGGGTGGAGAGGATGAGACTTTTGGTTCAGAGTTCTGTGTGACAGCGCGTGCTGGGACAAGTCTCTCCGCTTTCTCCTGGTCAGTGGCCTCCTCTGAAAGTCAGAGAAATGCACCTGTCTTGTGGGGTTAGGAGTAGCGGCCAGCACACACTGGGAAACAAAAATTTTGAAATCTGATTTCAAGTTGCCTTTTAATATCTGTAGAAAGGAAACAGGGCTTGTGCCAGGCAGCAGAATCTTGGCCTGTGATTTCTTTAGTTTTTAACGAATTAACTCAGAGGCAGAATTTAGTTCTGGAAGGATTTGGGGGTGGGGGGAATCATCCTGTTTGGCTCCCTTGATTTGTAAAAAACAAAACTATGACCCCAGAAGGACAGGGGGCTTGCTTAAGGCTTGCAGTAGGTGGATGCCCAGGTGCTGAACCTGAGCCAGGGCTCAGGGCTGACTGACCCTAGGCTCTCCCAACTATGCCGTCCTGTCTCTTGGTCAAGGGCTACATGAATCTGTTATGATATAATTATTTTTGTGTCCAGGGTCACCCTTACTGGATCTTCTGAGGGCCGAAAATACCTTTTTATTATTTTATTTTATTTTATTTTTTTGTATTTTACAGAAGGGTCTACAGGGTGTTCAGGGTTTCATTACTAGATTGAACTCATAGTGATCCACTTGTTTACAGCCTCCCAAGAGCTGAGATTACAGGTGCACACCACCACGCCCAGTCTCAATCACGTCTCAACATGCCCCGGGAGTGGGGCTGGCACGGCAGGCCCAGGGATCGAACCCCCAGCCCCTGCGCCTGCTTGCAGACACTTTAATCTGCTGAACTATTTGGCCGGCCCTCAAAAATGCCTCTTTAGAATAAAAGAGGAAATAGCAGCCACAATTTGGTTTTTTAATTATACATTTATTTTATTTTTTCCATAATTTTATTGAGAAACAAATAGCAATAAAACAGTTTCAAATCAAATTAATAGGACAGTTCCAATAATTAACACATTGCATACTGCCTTCCTAGT
>NDGN011158916.1:0-10471 GCA_002564285.1 Tympanoctomys barrerae | reverse complement strand
TGCGGCGGGCGGCGGGCGGGAGAGAGAAGGCGTCGGGAGGGCGGCGGGCGGGAGAGAGAAGGCATGCGGAGAGCGGCGGCGGGCGGCGGGAGACAGAAGGCGTGCGGAGGGCGGCGGCGGGCGGCGGGCGGCGGGCGGGCGCGACTCCGCGGGAAGCCGCTCAGGGCTGCAGCTCGCATCCCGCGCCCGGCGCGCGGCCACTTGTTAAAATTCAGCAGGGAGGCGAGGAGCGGAGTTGTGCAAAGTTTGGAAAGCCTGGAAAAGCAGTGTCTTGGATCACACTGAGCTTTTTTAGTTTTGCTAAATGTGGTATAGGAATGGGATTAACTAATGTGAAAATATGCTCAGAATTTTTATTGCAAAAATTAAGAATTACTATGACAACCTGGAAATGTTTAAGTTGCCTAAAATAATTTAATCTGGAAAGAATTAAAACCACTAATTAATTTTTTTTTCAGTTTGTATAATCCTTCACTCATGAGCAGTACGATTCAGGGGGCTAGTTGAATGCAGGGTTGGAAGCAAAACAACTTTTAAAGTATAGCATGTGCAATGCTTTACTTACGTGCAGTTGGTCTTTTTAAGTGTGAGTGAAATAATCATTCAGCAGTCACATGTTTCTATTGTGATTCTGACTGTTTGCTGTGGAAATAAGGATTTTAAAAAGTTGATGTCCATCAGGATACTAGCATTTAAAAAGAGACATAGTGAGTCAAATTTAAAAATTACGAGCAGCACGGTTGGTTGCGACTGTGTTGCAGCAGAATTGAAATACCAGTGAGTATCACAGTAAGCTTGAGGCTCCTCGCGGTGATGACTGTATCTCTAAGCATAGAAGACGCTGTCGTTCTTAGGACAGGATTCTGTAAAAGGCCCCTAAGTCAGTTGTTTCCCTGTTTGGTGCTTCATCACTGTAAGCTTTCTGTGAACCAGTATTGAGTCCTAAGTTTGATACACATATGTGCCCTGATCGAATGGAAAACAGTAGCAATCCTATGTGAGAATGTTGATGTAGAACGAATTGTTTATGTAGAACCAATTTAGTCAAAGAAAGAACAAGTTTCAGAGTTAAAAGTTTAAACAATTGGGAAATGTGATATAAAAATCAATTAGAAAAATAGCGTGAAGGGAATGTGAGTATTAAGCATATCAGAAAACAGAGAAATGTGTATTACAGTGTAATTGCCAATGCTTTTATGTAGGGCATGTGGGGGCCTTCAGCTATTCTTACTTAAAACTTCCAAAAACTAAGAAATGAGAAAAAAGTCTTAATTTTTGTTTCTTTCTGGTGCCATAGAAAACTAAATGGGAAGTTAGACCCTTTACAAATTAGAATAAAGAACATTACCACCAAGAGTAACTAAGTGCCACATTTTGTCTATGAGTTGTGAGGTTCGTGTACTAGGTTACCTTAGGAAAACATTTGAAAATCTACAATTGTGGAATTTTTAGTTGATGACTGACAGAACATTTCTCAAGGTGAACAGAAGAGATTTCACTCATATGGCCTGCAGCCTAGTCATTAGATCAGGAATTTAGAGAACTGAACTAATACCAAACCATCAGCACACATGTATGCGTTCATTTAAGAAAAACCATCACACATGTTTTTTAATGAAAATTGAATGCAATATTGTATTTAATTACACAAACTAATAGAAACAGTTGCCTAATGTATATTATTTAAGATTTCTTTTAAACAATTTTGAAAACTTTCATCACCTTTAGGGTACAGGTGAGAATGTGATCTGATGCCAAAATGGCCTTAGCAGTAAAGACCAGAGGGTGTCAGTAAAGGGTAGAGGGCGCTCTGGATTGAAAAAGAAAAGTGAAGGATGCTATGTTGGCTAAAGCATTTTGGTGTTTCTCTTACCGGTAGATAAAACACAAGATATATTTTTGTGGAGATTAAAAATTCAAAAAGGATGAAACTTGTTGTTTGCATGACTAAATAGTGCAAAGATGTGTTGACTGCGTGAATCAGTTGACTAAAAAACAGTTTTATAGCAGGATTGAATAGCCTCTGGTACCCTCAAAAGCTACTTTAGAATGCTATGAAAATGAACTATGTCAAATATTTTGATTTGTTGAATTCATCTAGGTACACAATTTTTATTACCTATAGGCTTTATATTATATTTCAAAAGATATTTCTAAACATTTGAAAAATGTTTGGAAGAGTTTGGAAGTTTGTTTCTCTTAAGTAGATTGATTTATTTATATCAATCTATCAAAAATCTAAATTCAAGAGCTTGGGTGTATTCATCTTTTATTCTGAATAAATAAATCTAAGAGTGTAGTATATCTCTAATGTGATTTTTTTTTTGTATTAGTCTTAAAGCCATGCAAATATGTTCCATGAACTTAGTGCTTTATAGCAGGAAAGAGACTGGTCGGAAACTCCAGGCAGTAGGATCCCTGCAGAGGTCTATTTTCTGAGCATTTGTGATCAATAACTCTACATTAGAGGCTAGTGCATTTTAAAAAGTAATGAAGTATATAAAATACTTCAGATTTAGGATTAAATACTGTTATTAAGTTTGCTCCATCCCTCTATTTAGTTGTCTATTTTATAATTTTTGCTTATTCAAATGAATATTAATAGGAAGTTCTAAAAAATGGAATATAAGGTTAGTATTTTTGCTAGACTCATGAGCAGTGTTTAGTAGTAAGTGCTTTTCTTTAAAAATGGCTAGAGTAAATTTAAATGTTTCAGTTCAGTGAATAGAAGAATTTTTGTTTGGGGGGATGTACTGAGAATCAAACTCAGGACTTCAGGCTTGCTAGGCCAGCACTGTGCCAGTGAGCTAAATCTTCAGCGCCGGAAGAATTTTTAAATTTTTTTATATATTTACTTTTTAATAATTAAGTTATCTAGTTAAATATTTTAGTATTAATTCCCATGAAATTGCTTTAAGACTGTTCACATTACTTCATTTATGCTGTATCTGTTAAAATATTTTCATAAACTTAATGTGGAACACTTTCATTCCTATCTATACCACATAAGTTAAAAATGCAGAAGTTAATTTCATGTTTCAAAGTGCTGTATTTTGTCTTTTCTGATAGTATTACTTCCTTATACATCAACTCATAAGACCTAAGGCTGGTGAGAGTACAGAAATTTCTCTTTCATCCAGCACATAAAAATAGAATTCTCTAAAAGAGGCCATAAAGTATTTCTGAAAAGAAAATTTTAGAATTCTGGTAATGGAAATTAAAAAAAAGGACTATCTTTGTTATATAATTTAAAGTATGTGAGATTGATCATTAATGAGAACCTTTAGAAAATACAGTCACATTATGTTCCCATGTGCTTCTTAAGCTGGAATTCCTTGTAATCAGTGCCATTTTTTTAACAGTTCCAAAAATTTTTGGGGGGTACATTCAATGTCAGTGGTGTAAAATCAATTTTTTTCAGTTTTACTTACTGATGTCTTAGAAATCCATAATGATTGACAAAACTTGCTGCCCTGTGTTACCACTTTTTTTCAAACATAGTTCTTCTTGACAAGACCAGGATTACATATTTTCTCTGTGCCTGTCATATTTTTAAGTTCATAACTAAATTTGTACTCACCAAAATGTTGATATATTCTAAGATTGAAGGAGCCAATTTGTTTGGTTGTATTTTGCATTAATCAGAGATGCACAGTTCCTGTGTTTACTAGGCTATATGTACCTGTTTAAGGTTAAAGAGAGTAACATGAGCAATATGCAAATTTTAAGCAGTTGTATTTCAGATAGGAAGATGAGCGTTTTTCATTGGTCTGAGTGATGAAAAACTTATTTTTAATCATTACCTAGCAAATGTAATTACATGTATAAATATTTTATAAAGAAAGTAGTAATATACTATACTACATTCTTAAAGATGGCAAAACTCAGGAAAAAGAACACCATAATTTCATTACCATCCATCAATAGCTATAATATATGAGATTTAGGTAGAGAAACTTTGCTATTACCGTAGGTGATGAAGGGTGAATGAAATAATCTGGACTTTGTTATTTGTGAGTTTCACAGAAATATTCAACAGTAGCCTAAAACTTGGAGGGTCTTGTCCGGAAAGGTATTATTTTAATGTAACAATATTCAGTAGTGTATCTGGAGCCACAGTGAGGTCTTTCACATGTTCTCATAAGTATTTCACTGTAAGAGTTAGTATCTATGAAATTATTAATACATGGAATATTTTATAAGAAGCTATGTTTAACTGTAAGTTCATTTTTCTTTTCTAAAATGTTTAATTTCACCTTGAAATTAAGAAGAGCTTTTCTGAAATTCAACCACATGGAAAGATAACGTTCAGGAAGTGTAGAATATCTACTTTATTTTACCTTGGTTCTCCCATTGTAGTTTTATACAAGGATTTATTTCTAAGCAAATACTATTTTCTGAGATATTACTGTTCTTCACTACCTGAAGCTAGAGTTAGACAAAACCCACTGGTGACTAAAATTAATATTAAAGCAAAGCTACAATTGAGTGACAGAACTTAAAAAAGAATTCTGGAGTGTAATTTTTATTTAGCTAG
Organism: Tympanoctomys barrerae; assembly: GCA_002564285.1. Classification (NCBI taxonomy): domain Eukaryota; kingdom Metazoa; phylum Chordata; class Mammalia; order Rodentia; family Octodontidae; genus Tympanoctomys; species Tympanoctomys barrerae. The sequence continues at coordinate 5,934 of NDGN011158916.1, read as the reverse complement.
AATCTTATAACAATTTAAATATGGGATGGATCCCTGGCGATTTAAATATCCCAGAGTACTTTTAAAACTTATGAAAACTTTATTTTTACTTTAGGCATTATATTTGCCTTATTTTTCTGTCTTCATATTTAGCTCTTTGCATTTCTTTCTAAAGATACAAATTGCTTGATTTTGCTTCCTATATTTTATATTAATTAAACAGTTTATTAGTGAACTTTTTGTGTGTGTGATTTTGAGTATTTTCTGTGATAGGGATTTGAAGTTATATAGCTCTAGAAGATACTTGAAGTTTTAAGCTTCACAATTTATTTCATTAAAAAAATCTATTTAATTACTCTCTTTTACTTCCTTCAATAGCATTATTGTAATGATCCTGTAAGCTAGTGCATGACAATTCATGATGCTAAAATCACCACTTCATTAAAAGTCAGTATAAATCATTAGTTATTTATGATAAATAAATTGTGAGAACATATAAGAAAATATGAAAAATAATACCATTATGTGTTGGAGAGAGTCTTATAGAATTCCATTTTTCTCCTATTCATTGTAAAGTCAATAACTGGTGATACAAGAGGTGTTCAAGGTTATACGTAATGAAAACAAGAAATTAAAATCGAGTTCATTTAAATTTCTAGATCAGAACTTTTTCTATTTCATATTTTTACTGTAAAATATTTCAGGAATCTATTTGTACAAGTGAAGATTAGGACACAGTACTGCTTATGTAAATTCCTCGTTGCCTCTGATGAATTGTAAAACATAGTATTTTAGGATAAGAAAATTTAAGATTCAATTATGGTAATGCAGGAAAAAACATTATATCCACGTTATCTTAACCTAGAACTAAAAACTTAATTGCTAGATTTGAGTTTTTTTTCACAGTGAACATGGTGAATCCATAAAAGCTAAATTGTACTTTAATAAAGCTTTTTGGGGGAGTTTAAGTAAAAACTTGGGAAGCTTTTGGAGAGTTACTATCAGTTAGGATAGGGACAAAAGTGACTTTTCCACTATATGTGAACAGTCAATTCTTTTGTTAACTTTTTTTCCTTTTGAGTCAAAAGGTTTTTTTTTGCTTTTTTCCAGTTAAGTACGTTTAATGGGGCACTAAATGAAATAGAAACTCAATAAAAATATGGATGAAACAAAAAGATAAGCTAGTTTTGAGTAAATTTTAAATCAGGAGCTTCCTTAGGTTGGTAATGATTTTAAAGCATCTTATAAAATGACAGAAAATAATAATTTAAAAATACTTTTTGTTTTGAAATACTTATAGAACCTGCAAATTTTAGTTTATGATATAAAATTAAGAAAGTTACTCAAAAGCATATTTGAATTTATTGTATTATTGTATCTGACCAACATTCATCTATAGTTAAATTTAATAAAGTGTATACTAAAATCCTTCATAACTAAACCTATAGTAAACAAATCACACCATCATAGTCTAAATAAATGAAATATAGTGTACATATCACTGGGTTTTTGCTTAAACATTTTTACAGACGAGTCCTCTTAAAGCTTTAATATTCAAAATGTAATGAGTTTGTGTTTATCACACGAATTCAAAATTTAAAACTCATTTCCTTTAAATATGGAATATTTAATCATTATATGACAAGAATAACATAGATGAAGTAAAAGGCTGTGACTGAAGATTAATGTCTAATATGAAGTCTTTTGTACTTTCAACATACAGTCAAACTTTGCAAATAAAAGCCTAGAAGAAACCTGGGCTGAGGAGATGGCTCAGCGGCATAAATGCCTGCTTGGCAAGTGCAAGGTTCTGAGTTCAATCCCCAGTGTCAAAAAGTTTTCAAATAAGACTAATAAAAATATAAAACTTATTTTCAGCCTAACTAATGAGTGATCCTTAATATTCTTTGTACCTTTCCTTTCTTCTGATACTTAAATTTCCAAGATGTACTTTGAATTCTGTAATGTTTTCACAGAGCACTAACTATAATGAAAAGGAATAGTGAGCAGATTTAAATTAAATAATCAAGATGTGATTGTATAGAAGTTTACCCTTTTCACTGTGTTAAAATGATTTTGTTCTCCATTCTTTAATGTAGTCTTGTTTGTAAATACCTCCATGAGTAAAATAAACAACATTCTTACATTCATTCATTCATTCATTCATTCATTCATTCATTCATTCAGGGTTTTTGAGATGCGTTCTCCTTCTGCAGTCCAGGCTGGCCTTGAGCTCTTTATGCAGCCCAGGCTGGCCTGCAAAACTTGGTGATCCTTGTACTGCAGCCTCCCAAGTGCGGGCTTTTTGGATGTAAGCTTGGCTTATTTTCTTTCATATTTAAAGCAATTTCCGTAGAAAATTTCTTATTTAAAAATGGTCTGCTCTGAGCAGTTGTGATACTAAAAATATAAACACTTTAAAGGTTAGTGTTGTAGAAGAGTATACCAGGTGATTATAGTTCAGAGTGAAATGCACATACACATATATATGCATCAAATTATTGATAGCTATCATTTTAGAAAAGTGGTATTTCTTCTGCTTACTTTTTTCTGCTTGGACTGACCCAGGCTACCCTTGGCTCTTTAAGGGTCATATTTACTGCCCACAGTCTGTTATTTAGAGTTAACTTTGACTCTAAGATTCACTTAGGCATTTAAATGAAGGCTGTATTATGCTCCATCTCATTATGGTGCTAACTTTGCATCTTAGAGGTATCAAGTCTCTTAAGATGTAGCTGAATCTGGGTAAAATGAATGATGCTGCGATACTGTGAAAAAAGCATAATTGCTATGTGCGGTTATAAATACACTTGATTTCTTTCAGTTATTAAGAAAAAATATTAATACTGCTGCTCAAATTTGTTTTACAGGAATAAATTGATTGTACTTTATTCACTTGACCCCTTTCAGACAGCAGTAGTTTTAATAATAGCAGAACAGATTTGTAAATAGTATTTTAATAATCATATTACTATATTTAACATAAAAGCAGTATGTATCAAAATAGTTTTTGTTTCAATTATAGGGTTCAATTTAGACCTACCGTTTATTAGTCCAGTGATTATAGATAAGTGGACTAACCTTTCTTCATATGCAAAATAGGACTAATAACTGTCATTCAGTCCTGATAATTTACAACTTAAATCTACTTGATGTTAAAATCATGACAGTATAAATATATTAAAATACTGCATCTGGGAGGAAAATTTTATTTTAGTACAGTTCTCATCCAAACCTCTATGTTTGAGTTAATTATTCATCAAAATATTCTATTTTTTAAATGAGGCACAGTGTTGTGCTAATTATGGAAGGGGGTACTAAGATGACTAGAACATGAACATTTAAGATGGCCCTGTGGCTGATCTTGTATTTAAGTAGTTTGCTTGTATAGGCATTTTACAATCGCGGGGTGTGTGATACCATTTGCTTTTGGAAATCCAAAGGAAGGTAGAGGATTGAGGCCCAACAATGCAAAGATAGAAAATAGTGCAGTTGAGTATAGCTTTGTACAAAACCCATGCAAAGACACTAGCAAGCGTAGCTGTAAGTTGTTCATACATTCTGAGATTTGGGGGAAATGGAGATGCTCTTGGTGGGAATGGAATAAAATGATCCTCCAGAGAAAATGAGGCCTTAAAACTTGAAGGACATTTTAATAATAGATGGACAAAGAAGAATATTCATTTGGAGAGCAGCGACACTAAACCAAGCAGATGCATAGGAGGAATTAGGAAGGTTAATATGCAAAGAGATGTTAAAAATTTATAAGATGAAATTTAAGATTTTGAGAGACAACTGAAGCTTCAAAATTTTGTTCAGAAGCAAGAGGATAACGTTATTCCTTAATGATTGGATAGTACTCAGTGTGTTTCAGTCTCATTTTTGCCCCCTTATTGTGACAAGACAAATTACCACTTCAATTTATTAATCACTAAATTAAGAGAATTAAAATCAGTGAATTTAAAGAAGTTTTTTCAGGAGTTGATCGGGTGTGATTTCATGGCTTGTGTGTTATAAGGGCTTAATGAAAAAGAGAAATAAAAGAATAGAATTCTATGGGTTGATAATTGTACCTGGCATGGACTGCACTAAGTAATATTAAACAAATAAAACACATTCATGGCAGTGAGGAAGCCACCAGGGTTGTGCTTGTTAAACTCAGGTTTAAGCCTGAGTCAGTCATTTACTTCTACTTCTGTGGGTGACATAGTAACCTTCCTATGATTCCCTCTCTCTTACCGTAGAACAATAATATTAACTGCTGTAGTCTATTGCAAATTTTTTGGTAAGAAGGGTATTAGGTTTGGAAATGAAAAGAACATTTTCTTTATTTCTTTAGGTCTCCATGCTTAAGAGTTCTCTTTATCTTTAGGACGTTCATTGTAGAAAAGTCACCTGAATTTTCTCTGTGTGTAATCGCACAATAATTTTCCACATATGAGGAAAGTACTTGCTAAGTAGAACCCTGTATATTCATTTACGTTGCTCATCTTGACATGATTTATTTTTATGGTTTAATTTATTTGAACACATTAAAGATGATTATTTCCTTAAGCTAATTTTCAGTTTATTTTTATAGCATAGATAATATTTTGAAAGTAAAAGAACATACTTTTGAATACTGTGTGTGAGAAAAATAGAGATAGTATTTGTTATTCCATGGTTTTTTATTTTGATTATTTTGCTACTTTTAAAATGTAGTTTTAAAAAAGTGATTTGTGTTGCAAGTGTACTCTTCAATGTGAATTTGCTACAAGAAATCAAAACTGCCTTTTTAGTACATTATCTTTGGATTTTAGAGAAAAATTAAATTATTTATTTTTAATTAATTTTCATTAATTTAAGTATTTAAGTATTTTAAATGTAATATATTTTTCTACAAGTTATAGATACACTTCTATGATAGTTTTGATTTGCTGCGATTTTGACTCGGTAACTTCAGCTGCAAGAGGTATAAATATATTTTATTTATTTGGTAAATAACATGTCACCCAGAGTACATATCATTCATATGTGTAGTGCCAGTTAATCTTCTCAAATGTTTACTGACTCTGCTACTGTTATGTAAGACATATTATATATAAAAAGTGGAAGAAATAAATATCACATAAGAATAGTCATATTAAAAAGTATGTGTGACCAACCATAGAGATAGCTCGGCAGTTTAAGCACCTACCTGGCAATCGTGAGGATCCAGATTCGATCTCCAGTACCATATGCCTTGCCAGCTCTGTGCCAAGCTGGCCACTGAAATGGTTTTGTGGCACATACCTGTAATCTCAGGGTTGGGGAGGCTGAGACAGGAGAATCACTGTGAGTCCAAGCTGTGTGGCAAAACCCTATACCAAATCAATCAATCAATCAATCAATCAATCATTAAAAAGTCTGTGTGACTAAACTATAAATTATAGGGGTGTTGGAATGTGAGAAATAACACAAGGTGAAGGCAGGCAGGAAAGAAGACAAAAGGAAGTAGAAAGTGAACAATTTTACATCTTTCAAGTGAGTAAATCAATATTTATACTGTGAGCTTTTAAAATCAAATTTTTTTTCCTGTATTTTAGGAAAGGGTCTACAGGCTGTTCAGGGTCTCACTACTAGATCAGACTCATAGTTATTCTCCTGTTAGCCTCCCAAGTGCTGGGATTACAGGCCTGCGCCATCACACCCAGTCTCAGTAGCCATCTCAGCACGCCCCGGGGGCGAGGGCAGCAGGCCTGGGGATCCAACTCCTGGCCCCTGAGTCTGCTGCAGGAACTTGAATCTGCTAAGCTTTTGGCCGGCCCTTTAAAAACTCCTATAATATTCAAATGATGGGAATTAAACAAAAAAGGAGATACAGATGAATGTCCATTTTGTATCTGTATATTCAAAGTGGTTAGGCTAAATATATAGTTACAGTCTCTTAATGAATAGAGGGATTTGTTCTAATGGTGTTTGTGAATAGGATATCAT
>NDGN011158902.1:0-13109 GCA_002564285.1 Tympanoctomys barrerae | reverse complement strand
AGAGGTGTAGTCTGTGTCTCTATGACACGTGTTGTCATGTGATTTTCTTTGGCCAATGAGGCACTGACAAAAGTACCAAAGCAGAGGCCTGAGTGTACCCAGGTGCCCTAGCCTGATCGTGCCCTGGCCCGCTGCATGGAGAAATATAAGGCTCTCAGGTCTCTCCTGTCTCCTCATCCTCGTAGTCAGTTTGTACAGGACCGAGGCCATCCCAGACCCACCAGCCTCCACCTGCCAGCAGATAGCTGGTTAAAGAACTGCGCACTAGCCTCACAGAACTCATAAACAGTAACAAGAGGACTGTTGTTCTAAGCTGCTATGCCTGGGGGAGATTGTTACACAGCAAAACACAGCAAAAACTAACTATTACAAGTACATTAGAAATATTATCTAATTAGAAATAATAAGGATCAATGAGTAAATTGAATCTGTTTTTCAGAAAAATCACTCGGTGGGTGACTTTTAATTCAATAACCCACTCCACAGGTGACTTTGCCACAATATAGGTGCATCTCTGGGCTCCACAGCCATCGGTGCAAATAGAGCTGTCATATCAAAGTTGCTTCATCTGTAAGGCTTTCCGCCAATTTCATGCTAGGCCTGAGAACTTGAATGAATTTGAATGTTTGGGCTGATGATGCAGAGAAGTTGAAGCAGTATTTACTTCAGTGCTGCATTCCTGGGAAACTCCCAACCACCTCCCGCCCCCAGCACCCGGGAGGAATCTGGCTGGGGACACCACTGCTCTAAGAGAGGCTGCTGTGGTCCCTGGGGGAAGAAGAGGAATAGTCAAACACTACTTAGAGTCCACTTTTATATTACCTAAAAAGCACCAGCCACAGGCTTTGATGTCTTGGCTGAATAGAATTAACACTTCCCTCATCAGAAAAGTTGTTTGATCCCTGAATTCTGTTTTTTTTTTTCTTCTACTTTTTAGATATTAACTCAGAACATTTCAATCTTCCCTGGGGATGAAGTGATGAAAGGGGGCAGTTGATTTAGTGAATAAAGTTATTTAACTTCATTATAACTGCAGCACTAAAAGAGAGACTGTCCCTTTCCCATTAGCCATTCTGCAGTTGCTGTCCTGCCCCACCCACCCCCACCCCCACCCAGCCCCCAGACAGGCTTCAATCAGCTTTCACAGGATGAGGACAGCTCTTTCTGCTCCTCAGGACCCCCATATGATATGAACACTCCCAGGGGGATCTTCGTAAAATTGCCATCACACGTGCATCCCTCACTCCGAGATCTGCAATGGCTCCCTACTGCCTGGGCCACTGACACCCAGTCCTGCCCCTGTAGCATCAGCCTCCTGAGGTTGCCGGAATGAAGTACTATAACTGAGCACCCTAGACAGCAGAAATTCATTATCTGGCTTTCCAGGCATTGGAATCAAGTTGTCCGTCCAGATGGCTGGCTCCTTCTGGATTCTAAGAGGAAATCTGTTGTTTCTCCTTCCTGGATTCCGGCAGCCCTGAGTGTTTCCTGGCTTCTAGAGTTCATCTTGCCTGTGTCCTCACATCCTCCTCCCTTATCTGTGTGTGGGCCTCCACCCTGTCAGGGCACAGTCGCACTGAATTAGCGCTCACCCTAGTGACCTCATCTTAATCATCTTCGGAGGCCTTACGTGCAGAACCTAGGACTCCGGACTCGAGGGCCCTTCGGGAGACACCACCCTATCCGTAGCAAGGCTCTTCAAGGGTCTCCTGGGCTGATTCTGGACTCACCTTCTGGAGGACCTCTGTGTCTCTGTAGCTTCTTGGCTTTGACACCAGCAGGGGCCACCCATATTTATGTGTGAGTTCAAGTTTCTGTTCTACCTTCTGTCAGGCTACTTTTCCACTCTGTGCCTCAGTTTCTTTATCTTTAATGTGGGTGTAAGAATGGTCCCTGCTCAGGGACTATGGCCCTAAGGTTTAGTGAATTCTTGAGTAGGGTCGCTGAGTAGAACCTGGCACATACCGAATGTTCAGGGAAGGCCAGTCACCCAGCAAGGGCCCACCCTTTTCTGTTCCCACATGAGAGGTGGTAGCATTCTGAGGTCACATCACAGATCCACAGAATTATAATCCAAACTCCACAGCACAGTGCTGGCTCTTCTGTTGCAGATCGGAGGGAGGGTGCCCCTCTCTGTCTCCCTAAATCATCACAAAGTGAAAACATAAAGTCTTTTGTATTCTTCAAACTCCACTTCCGAAGTGAGCTAACGCGCCCTAAGTGTGAGCAGCAGCCGTTGTTCTGTTGTTACGTGTTAATTTGTCACTTGGGGATACAGGGACTGGGAAAGGCGCGGAGCATCGGGTAATGGTTTGCCCCCAGTCTCATCAGCATCCTAATTATTCCGCACCTTTTTAATAGAGGAAGCGTTAGGATTCCTAAACTGTGCAGGGGTCTGATTGAAATAATGTCTCCTGAATTATCTTTTCATACGCCGAAAAAATAAATAAATAAGTGGGAAGCTCCCCAAACAGCTTCTTACACAGCTCATGCCTGGCCAGGGTGCTGGGGTGGAGAACGAGGGGGACTGGCCAGGTATGGCTATGCTGCAGGCGCTGAGGGAGGACAGACGTGGCCCTTGCCTTTTGACCCCCTTCCTCTCATCTGGCCACTTTCAGCTCACATGGCCCGTCCTCCGGGAAGCCTTCCTGGACTGCACCCTGCCCTGGTTGCATGCGGGATACATGCCACCAGTTTCAGTTCTAGGTTCTCTCTAGGAATACACTGTTTTCTACATTAGCATCTTTTGTCAGCTGGAGTGCAAACTGCCCCCAGGACAAAGCCATTTAGAACCTCCTTTGGCCTTTGTTGCTGCCTGCACAAGCCTACCTACCCCGACGGGATTTCTCTCCAAGTGGCTACTGACAAGAGGAAGACAGCCTGAAGCCTCAGAGTGTCTTGGGTCTTCCTCCGCCGCAGTCTCTCATTCCAGCTGCCTGTCCAGATGTGACAACTCCGGCTAGCATCAGTGAAACGGAATGCACAAGGAAGAGCTGCGCTACCGCTCACATCCTCTCCAGGGAATGAGGTGCCCCATAAGAGACAGGAGCCATCGTCCCTCACAACTTGGGAGCAACAGCGGCAGGACCATCTGTGGCCCCAGTGGTGCCTGGTTCCTGGATCCTGTGACGCTAGGCTTCTGTTCTGTGCTTCGTCTCACTCTTTGCAAAGGGAACCCCAGACCCCTTCTTAGCACCCAGGCTATGGGTTGGGAGGAGACTCTGTAGCCAACGCCCAGCACTTCAAACAGCTACGAACAGAGCATCTCACATTTCAGAGCTGTCGCTCCACTGAGAGTCATTCACATAAACAACGAGGTCCTCCTGGGTTTGATGGCAACACAAACACCACTTGTGACTCAATTAAGGAAACAGTAATTAAAAAGAGGGAACAGCATGCTGTCTCTCCAGTCGAATCAAGCCAAGGCCTCTGGCCAACGGGCTACCGACAAGTGGGACTCAAGGGACTTGTGGGGGGTCTGTCCTGGGGCTGTGCTCCAGCCCTGGCCAGCACTTGCCCAGGGTAAGTTGTGGAGGGAGGAGAGCTGTGGACAAGTGGCCCTGCCCTCAGTCAGGGACCTTTCTCACACAATGACATGAGTTAAGGAAAATCCTTTAAACCCTCCCCAGGCACCTAAGGAGATGAAGGTTCCCTGAAGGAGTCACATCTCCTTGCTTCTCAAATAACGATAGCCAGTATTTTTTCTTTTGACTGTGTTTCGGGTAGTTTAGATGAATTCTACAGATAGCAGATTATAACCAACCCACAGTACAGCTGCCATCATTACCTCCATTTTTTCCAGATAAGGAAACTGAGGCACAGGCTCAAGGTCATTGAGCCAGCCAGAAGCAAACCTGGGATTTAAACCAAGGGGACTCAGTGGTCCAGTGCCCCCCACCCTCACCTCTTTGGACAGTATAACGAGCCAGCTCCCACCATTGGAGGCTGGCTCTCTGACTCCTCGGCTCAGGCCCTCCTTCTGTGCATTAGCGTTGCCGTTCATGATGGCTTCCACTGCTGCGTGAGGGTCTCACCTTCTGAAGGATGAGCCTGACATATCCCCATCAGGGCTGGGTGGGAAGGCACATGCCTACAGTCTGAGCACTCAGGAGTTCAAAGCCAGCCTGGCTACACAGTGAGCTCAAGGCTAGCCTCAAATACGTAGTGAGACACTGTCTCAAAAATAGTAAATATTATCACTTTTCCAGAGGGAGAAGCTGAAGCTGTTGGAGCTTAAATACCGCCCCTTTCCCAGCTGAGTGACAGAGCCTGACTCACACTCACACAGGCCTGACTCCACACGTACCCCATCCAGGAACTGTGCCCTTCCCCCCAGCATCGCTTCCCCCAGGGCTGCTCTGAGACCACAGCACACCCACCAGACCTGTCTGTGTCTGCAGCGGTTTCCTCATCTGTAAGTCACATGGTCAGGAGGTTAGGGATGGAATGAACCACCCTGACAAAGAAGCACGGGGCACCGGGGTGCGCGGTCCACATTTGTGGGGTGCAGCTGTTGGTTAGGGGCCCTGCAGGGAGAACAATGGCCACAAGCACTGTTAGAGCGGGTGGGCGGCAGGCCCCGCAGGAGGACACAGACAGGCATGAAACTCCTCGGTTCCCACCTCTTCCCCAGGAGAAATGGACCCTGGTCACCTTCATTCTGCAGGTGGGGAAATAGAGGCACAGGCAGCGAGGTGACTGAGAGACTGCAGGCCCACTGCCCAGACAGAGGCTCAAAGCCCAGCCCTGCCCAGATGGTGCTGTGTGCTTTGACAACTCTTAGGACCTTCCAGTCCATTCATCTCTAAAATGGCGACTTAGATGCAAGTACCCAGGATGTGTGAGGACTTCAGGGCGAGAGGCCGGGGAAACACTCAGCCCTGAGCTTGGCATAGCAAGGGCTAGACATGAGCAGCAGCTCTTATGGTGGTGGGGAAGGGGTGGGGGAGGATGAGAAGAAGGAGAAGGAAGAGAAGGGACGGCCAGAGGAGGAAGCCGAGAGGAAAGAAGAAGAAAGGAGGAGGTAGAGAAAGCAGACCCCATCGTCTGCTTCTGCCCGCCTTTCTTTCTGGCCTCCTCACTCGGCACAGGTCAGCCACTCTGCTGTGACAGCTATGAAGGCCCATTCATCCCACAGTCCACAGCCACCCCTGGATCCAGGCGGGGGCCTTCTCCTCCTGCCTTTTCCTAGGTGCCAAGTACCCAGAGCTCAAAGCGCAAGGAGCTTCCTAATCAAGTCCATTCAAAGCATAGCCCGTGTCTGGGTCTGTAAATCAAGGGCTCCATGGCCATGGGCAGAATCGAACGCCTTGTGGGCTCTAGAAGAAACACCAGATGAGGGAGGTGAGGGGCAGGAACTGTCACCTGCAGTCAGCCAGCCAGAAATCTATGTCCCTTTCTGGACCCAAGAGTCAGTGTCACCCAGGGCTGCTCCTTGGTCTCCTTTGCAAGCCAGGGGCAATGGCGTGTGTGTGTGTGTGTGTGTGTGTGTGTGTGTGTGTGTAGAGAGAGAGAGAGAAAGACAGAAAGAGATGTTTTATGTTTTGTGTGTGTGTTTGTGTGTGTTTTTTTCTTACAAGGCCATCAGCATTCTAGTAGCGTCCTGAGAAATTCATCAAATTATTTAACCTTTGCAGGAATAAATAATACATGTGCTTTCTCAGGATTTGTTCTGATTAAGCCGTTCTGGAGTGGTGCCAGGCCTGAGCCTGCCCCGGGAGAGGCAGGAAAGAGGCGGGTGGCACAGGATGGGAAATCAGGCGGCCAGTGGTGGGCTGGACGGGAGGGGGCCAATGAGGCCGGAGACAGAGCCCTGTGAGCCCCTCCGGGCTGGTGGGTCACAGAGGAAGAAGGTGAATGCCCCCAGCTGCCATCTTTGCCACTGGAGGCTGTCGGCTTCCTCTGGCTCTGAGGACGGATGGAGGTCAACAGAAACAGAAGTGGATTTGAGATGTGGCTAAGGCTGTCGAGTGCCTGCTCGTGTGTCCAGCAGACAGGCCTGGGTCCGAATCGCTGCTGTGCCCTCGGTCAGCTGTGGCACCTGCCCCTCCTGGTGCCCACAATGACATGCTGTCATCCAGGTAGTGCCGGGAGAACCTGGCACATGCCCACGGTGTGCACTCAGAAGATACTGTGTTGGCTCGTGCTACATTTCTCAGGGGTGGTGAGTGGTAACCGAAGGACTGTTTTGTACGGTTCTACCTATAAATGCGCTACACATGCTAACACTGAGAGTGTATGTGTTTTCAACAAGTAACAAGTAACCTCTGAACTTCAGCCCCAGGAGGACTCCCATGGTTTGTGGCTTGCCAGCCCTGGGAGGACCCTGCCTGGGAGGAAGACGGGCAGCAGAAGAGTCTCAGCTTCCAGGGCCTGATGCCCATGTGGATATAAACACAAAACCCAAGCTTTCCAATAGCATGGACTTCGCAGGAACTTGATTTCAGTCCAAAGGTCTTGAGAAGCTACAGAGACATCAGAGACGGAGTTATAGCACATGGGAGTTTCTGTACGCACAGTGAGGATCCTAGGAAGATTGTAGAGAGGACCTGGAAGCTGGCCATGCAACTGCAGCTTTAGGAAAAGCCTGGATCCCAGGCAAAGAGCCTCATCCCTGGCTTCTGCTCACCCGCGCTGGGCTCCTCACACGGAAGATGCAGGGAGTCCCAGAGGCCGGTGCACAGGGCTGTCAGCGGAGCCAGCTGGGCCCAGCAGGGTGGAGAGGAGCTGGGAAGCAGGCCTCACTTCCCCTCCTGTGGCCTGAATGTCCCAGCTGCTGAGTGGCTGCTGGTGGCCTCTCTCCACCACCCTGTGTTCTCCAGGCATCTGTACAGAAAAAGAGAGCTGGCAGGGACTCGGGCACGTCTGCGTGGATTCCAGTCCAGATCTGCCGTCACGTAGCTGGAGTGGCCTTGGGCAGGTGGCCTGACTCCTCTGAGTGCATTTCGCTATCCACCATGACAGGATAGTGTGACTCCTGTCAGGAGTGGGACTCCAGAAGTAGCAGCTGTCCTAAGAAGATCAAGACCAGGGAGGCTGGAGCAGGGACAGAGGGAACCAAGAAGAACCTGATCCCCAAAGCCCAGAGCAGCTGTCCCCGCAGAGCCAAGCCAGGGTGACACTCAACTTCAGCCTCTTGCTTGGGAGCACAAGCCTGGGATGGGAATGAGTCCCAATTGCCCAACGATAACCCCAAATAAACCCTCTTGAAACCACATATCATTTTCCTCTTAAAGAAATAAAATCTCTAATTAGAGTTTTCTCTGAACGTTTTCTCTTTGAAAAAAATTAAAAATGTATAAACCCTCCTGTATCACGTATGTATATTTCATTCCCGTATAATTGGGATCTTTGTCAGTAACCGGGGTAGCGGGTGACAGCCTTTTAATCGGCTACAGATGCTAATGCGGAGAGAGACATTTTCCTCCTCTTTGCTCAACTGTTCAGCCAGAGACTGGAGTCCTCCCTAATAAGTATTTATGTCAAAACCCTTTTTGGGGAGTTGGGGGAAGGAGCAGCTGTAATGCAGTTGAAAGACGGGGCTCTGATTACAGTGTACCAGCAAGGGGGGGAATCACTTTTGGAGTGAAACAGTGTTAATCAAGTTAATCACAAAACCCGCGCTATAATTGCTTCTGCTCTCAGACAAAATTTTACTTTTATCTAAATTACTAAAGTGAGGAGAGTGCAATCCACTCTAATTTAGCTTTTGAGCTAAGGAGAGAGCGTGTGTGGAAGGCTGGAGAGGTTTTTAAACATCAGGAGAACTCATGCTATGGAATTCAACACTCCTCCCTGTCCCCTACTCCCTCTTCCCCTCCCTCCCTCCCTCCTCCATTTCCTCCCCTCTTCCCTCCTGCCTTCCCTCCCCCTTCCCTTCTGCCATCCCTCCCCCCTTCCGATCTGCCCTCCCTCCCTCTCTCCCTTCAAGACCACTCAGCTGAGGACTGGGACGTTGGACTCCAGGATCTTCCCCTGAAAGTGGTGTTAGCAAGTTACTTAGCCTCTCAGTGCCCTCAGTTTTCTCATCTGGTTAATGGGGATGACTAATCCTGGCCGACTTGAGTATTCTGGAGCAGGTGGAATGCACCGGCATGGATGAAGTGCTGGGCTGCACGTACCCAGGAAGTGTTGGCTCAGTGAGGCACTGTGGGGCGTGCCTGGCCTCCCAGCACCCTGCGAGGTGAAGTAGGAGGATGGAAAGTCTGAGCCCAGTGTAGGCAACCTAGTGGAACAGCAAGATCCTATCTTAACTTTTAAAACTTAAACTAATATAAAAAGAGAGCTGGGATGTAGCTCAGTGCAAGGGCCCTGGGTTCAACCCCCAGTATCACCAAAAAGAAAGAGAAGAAAAAAAAAAGTTGGCTGCTTTAGCATTCTCCCCATTTGCCTTCCTCTCCCCTTCCTTCCCAGATGCTGCCTGTGTCTTCTCCTTCTCCTCCTCTCTTCTCCCTCCTCTCTCCTCTGACTTTCTACCCCTGATACTAAGCACCCCCTCTGTGTGAGGCACGGCCTTTCTTCAGGGCTCACAGCCTGGTCTCCATTAGTACATATGAAGAGGGAAACGAGCAGGGCTGCTGGAGAATCCAGAAGAGTGCTTTGGGACTGGCCCGGAGAGTCAGGGACACCTTCTCCTAACAGGGAAATCAGGGTGGGCTATGTGGAAATGCAACCTTGTAGCTGGGTACTGGGCGATAGCTCAGAAGCGGGGTGAGAAGGGCACAGGAGGAAGGACCGAGCCGCACCAGGCGGACAGAAGCACAGACCCGAGGGGACCGGCAGGGGTGCATGGTTCAGGTAGCTGGAACCACATTGGGTGACAGCTGTAGGCCTCAGCGGAGCCCATTCCTAAGTATCATTCCTGCCCCGTGCAGCCCTCACGTTGGCGCTGAAGGAGGAACCTTCCTTTCCTCATCTTCCAGGGCACCCCGGGCTGCACAGTGCATTGCTACACCCTGCTTGCTTCCGCCAGCCTCCCTCTCTCCCACAGTGGCCTCTTGGGATCTCCAAAACTCACACTCAGTCCCACGATGAGCTGATGTCACCCAACTTGCCCGGAAACACAGATTAGAGAAAACACACACAGTCAATTTAACTGGCAATTAAACGGGCTCCCCTATGTAATTAGCGTCAAGACAACTCACAATTACTACGGGGCGCGCATTTGCAGCCGATGCTTCACATTTATGTAGAGCGACAATTACTGGGCGCTAATATCTTAACAGGCAGCAGAGGAAATTTGTGAAACTGTTTCAATGAGGCAGGCTGCCCTACTCCTTTGCACTGTAAGTAAGGGTCTTGTAAAGGTGGCTGTACAGTCAAATGGGGGGAATGCTTGACGTGGTGCAGAAGCAGAAAAACTGTATACTATGCAAAGTATCCGATTGCTCTTTTGAGATGACTGGTCTCTGGAGACTAAGTACTTGTCCCATAGCATGATAACGAGCACCAAAGGCTGGCGGGGCCTCTTGTGCCAGCCCTTCATGTCCCTTCTGGCTCCCAGGTCTCACTGTGATTCCCTTACAGAGATGGAGAGCTGTGCTCAGCGAGGTGAAGTGACTTGCCCAAAGTCAAAGCTTAAAAGGCGGGCGTAAAACTGCCATATCCATTGCAGGGCTGGGTCAGGAGCTGAGGCCTCAGGCTGTCTTGCCTTTCTGCTGTCCCCCTGATGTGTAGGGAAAATGATGCCACCGAAGCATAACCGCTCTGGACTGTACCTTCCCTAGAACTACTTTGCGGTTCCAAGCCCTCGTTCCCTGGAAAGTGGGAGGCTTTAGATAACTTTTGAGTCAACAGAGTTCCAAACATGAAGTCATCAAGCACTGCTCTGGAAAGAGTTTATTTTCCTCCTCTTAACTTTTTACAAATAGCCCTGGAAGGGATACCAACCATCTTTTCAATTAGGAATCTAGCAATTAAAGAAATTTAGCCAGGTGCAATAGACAAGCTTAGCCATGGAAAGACTTCAATAAAGGCCACAGAATCAGTTAGTTATTGCTGTGTAACAAGCCTATTCAAACCTAAGGAACTTAAAGTACGGTGATTTATGACAACTGCCCCCTCTGCTTGCCTGGTCTCCTAAGCGGGGCTGAGCGACTCTTCTCCTAGCAGGTCTGTGACTTGGCAAGTCTGAGGTGCAGGTCACTGGCTCATTGGTCCAGCAGGTTGGCTGGGGCATGATCCACTTTTGAGGATGGCAGAGGCTCAGACGCATGAGCAGAAACAAGCAAAGAAGGCCTGGACAGATCTGAGTGCTGCCCACAGGCACGGCCAATACAAGTTACCTGATGGTGTGGTTTGAGTGTATCACGCAATGGTTCATGTGCTGGAAGCGTGATGCTCAACATGGTCCCAGGTGAGAGGCAGTAGGACCTTAAAGAGGTGAACCCCCACCAGAAGGCAGTTAGTTAACCAAGGCAGCACCCTCAGAAGATGTTCATGAGGTTCTCATGAGACCCTGTTACATTGTTGTAAAGCAAGGCCCCCCTATGAATGTCTCCCATTCAGCACACAGTTGTTTCTCTTATGGTTCTTTGGCATATTATAATGCAGCCAAGGGAGCCCTCACCAGAAGCTGAAAGGCTGTGGCTACCCAATCGTGGTCCATCAACATCCCAAACCATGAGCTCAATAAACCTTCTTCCTTTATAAGGTACTCAGTTTAGGTATTTTGTTATAGCAACAGAAAGCAGACTAAGACATGTGGCTAACTCAGTGCAAGGGAGGAGTGAAGCATTGTGAGTAGGGAGTCGTTCTATTCACCATAGTGTAATAAAATAACCACTAAATCATTTTCTTGTTTAAAAATCAGTATTTGATGGGAAAGGAGCTAACAGCTAAAAGAATGTGACTTAGAGCTTTAATTTATGACTCTGGGATGGGAAAAAAATCACAATTAGCTCACAGGGCTCTTATGGGGCTTAAATGAGATAATTCACATAATTTATCTGCATTAACCAGGCCTAGCCAGTCATACTGCACTCAGTAATCCCCACCAGCTCTAGAGAAGAGTCCTATAGTCCCTGGGAGGAGTCCTATAGCCCTTGGGAAGAGTTCTATAGCCCCATAGAGGAGTCCTATAGCCCCTGGGAGGAGTCCTATAGCCCCTGGGAGGAGTCCTATGGCCCCTGGGAGGAGTCCTCTAGCCCCTGGGAGGAGTTCTATAGTCCCTGGGAGGAGTCCTATAGTCCCTGGGAGGAGTCCTATAGCCCCTGGGAGGAGTTCTATAGTCTCTGGGAGGAGTCCTATAGTCCGAGGGAAATCAGAATTCTGGTTCATCCTGACTTTCCCATCACCAAAATGCTATGAGCTAATGTATATTTGCAAGGCAGACTGCCAGATGCATGGGGTAGATTTTCTCATTGACCCCTTACAAAACCTATCTCCCCAAAGGGCCGCTGTGTTAGTGCTACTGTGCCCAGAACTCAGGCAGCGTTAGGAAACACGGAGAACAAAGAGTGAATTGTTGGGCTTGTGAGATGGCTCAGTGGTCTGAAGCACCTAATTAGAACGGGTTTAGCAAAGCACAGGGACCACGGTTCAATCCCCCAGCACCACATGTCAGCCAGCCCCACGCCCCCTGGTGGGCTGAGCTGGCCACACGCACACACACACACACACACGCATAAATAAAATAAAATTTGAAAAAAAAATTATAAAAAAAAAAGAATGAATTGTTTAATGGACTGTCCCTGAGGGCCTAATGGTCTACTAGGAAGGAAGATAGGACACTCAGAGTTTCCTATTACAACCATCACACACACACACACACACACACACACACACAGAGTGATTCTGGCAAATCTAATGTCCCCAAGGATGGCAAGATTGGGATTTCTTCAAAATTATTATCAGCTATATTTCCTGATAGCTGCTCTACTTTGATAACCAAGGTGAGTCTGGCTCCAGAAATTCAAGGAAAATTATGGCTGACAAGCATTTCCTTGACACAAGGAATTTGAATTAGTTCTCCCACAGGGGGTCTCGTTCTAAATATATTTATTTACAAATTGAAAAACTTTTCAAGCACTGAGGACTGGTGGAGGCATTGTGAGTCTTCTGCTCCCTGAAATACTGGAAACAGAGGAATCTGTACTAGAGGCACTCAGGTAGTATCACTCCTCCCCCATATACAGGAGCAGAAACAAATGCTAAGCCAAGGCTCAGGCCCTGGTCCCTCTCTTCTTTCCTTGCAGCTGGGTCCATTAGTTGTATGAGTTCATTGTTTTAAACAGTCATAGGTGAAGCAGTGTGGTTCTGGGTACACAGTGTGTGACTGGGGTGTTACCTGAGGAAGCCCTCCTCCAAGAAAGGAAAATCAGGCTTCTGATCCCACGCCCACTTTTTAATAGGGTCCTTAAGCAAGATATCTAAGCTGTAGTTTCTTAAACTACAAAATGGAGGATGAAGATCGTACCCAGCTGATGAGGTGTAGTGAAAAACCAAATAAGATGATATGGATGATGTGCTCAGAACACACAGCCATTTATCAAAAAGTAGATATTAAGCAACCATTGGGTGCCGATGAAGGCACTCCATGAGAGACAGAGGCTGATATGGGTCCCACAGTGACCAGATTAAGCTTGGTACACAGTCTGGACCCAACCAGTGCAAGTTACCGTCATTATCATTGCAAACACCTTTAACTAGGGCATGGAAACAGGGCACAGAAACTACACCCTGAGGGCTCACGCAGCCTCACATCCCCTCTGTCCTCAACTATGAAGCCTCATCTGCACAAGGAATATACAGCAATGAGCCTAGAAAGCAGGACACTGGTCCACTGTGCAACAGCAAAACCTAAAGCCTGAATAGAAGTGGTGCTGACAGATTCTCCTACTTACCCCTACTTCCTCCCCCTCCCCATTAATGTGGCCACCACTTGCCTTGTCACATGGGTGGTGATGGCCACTGGTCATCAAGTGTTTGCAGTCTACCACATGCTTCCTTGGCCTGGAGTTAACATTCTGTACCCTGGGAAGCACCCTGAGATGGACTTTCTTTTTTTACTTATTTTTTTTAAATTTTATTTATTTATTTATTTGTGTGGGGGGGGCAGCTCAGCCCACCAGGGGGCAGGGCTGGCTGCCATGTGGTGCTGGGGGATTGAA
>NDGN011158861.1:0-14791 GCA_002564285.1 Tympanoctomys barrerae | reverse complement strand
TGATGATGATGATGATAATGATGATGATGATGGTGATGATGATGATGATGATGATGATGATGATGATGGTGGTGATGTCAATATTTTTATGATTTTTATAAGTCATAGGTATTGTTTTTAGTACCTTATGCTTATTGCGTGCCTTCATCCTTTGGAATAAGAACTGCTCTTCTCCTCACCTTCTTAATGATAGAAAACTAAAGCACACTTAGTCAAACAGCCAGAAAACTAAACAAGCTGTCTCCAGAACAGAAACTTCACTGCTCTGTTCTCTTGTTTTTTCTTGGAAGGAGCACAGGAGATTTCTTAGAACTTGGAAGGCAAGCACAGCGAGAGGCTTGGGGGTTCTGGGTTTTTTTTCATGGTACTGAGTACTGGAACCCAAACCTTATCTCCAGCTCTTCATTATTTATTTTACGCAGCGTCTCACTCACTCACTAAACTGCCTGGGTGAGGCTCAGACTAAGATCCTCCTGCCTCAGACTCCAGATGTGCTGGGATCACCTGCAGGCCCGTGGCCACGCCCACGGTTCCGACCTCATGTCACCCTGCCTGCCTCCAGGCCCTTCTGCACATTCACCCCTTCTCTCTCTTGCTCTGCTTTTAGAATCTCAGCAGCCAGAAGAAAAAGATCTAAGGGACAGACACGAGGTGTGTGGGCAGGAAGGGGCTGCTTGCCCCCTGGGATCCCGAGAGGCTGAGCGGTGCTTCCACGTCTCTGGGGCCCTAGCACCTAGCACAGTGTCTGGTCCATGACAGACTTCGAGGGGCAGCAAGAAGAGGGCTTCTGACCTGCGAGCACTGTTGTCGGGTGTGGGTGACAGGGCACAGCTAGGGAGAAAAGAGCTAGGAAGACTGCTGTGGCCAGCAGGAGTTTGGACGCCTCCCAGCTTCTGATTCTGCACATTCTGTGCAGGTGCGACTTCCACACCCTAAACAGAAATGTGTGCTTCATGTGGGCCAAGAGACATCCACCCCGGGAACCAACACCGCCATCAGGCCCAGTGGAATGGTGAGTGCCTGAGCAGCACCCTTGGCCAAGACTGCATCGGTAGGTTGCTTCGTGCAGATGGTGTGGCAAGCGGGGAGGATGTGGAGCAGAGGATGACAACTGCAGTCACCTCCACTTGTGGTGCACAGAGCAAGGTAGAGTCATCAGTCATCACTCCAGACCCTCCCGGAACGTTGTGACGTCACAGACTTCGTCAAAATGCCAAAGCAAAGAGCACGAAGCAGCAAAGCTGGCCTGGTCTGTGTGGCAGAAGTGCAAGGTTTTTGTGAGAGCAAGAGGCTGCTGCTACCAGATCCATAAGCCGCAGCCATCCGCACTCCCCGTGAGGACTCTCAGAGCCGGGTGCTTTATGGCTGTAGCCTCAGCCTCTGAGATGCACGCTGACCCCACGGCGCCAAGAAAATTAGCTGCCAACTTGACACATGATCCAAGCCAGCAGACTGGACAGGCATGAAGTGTGTGACGCCAGCCACAGTCTGAGTCACTGTGGCGGCAGGGACGCAGCCTGGCCCAGGCACCCAGAGGCACACACACCGCCACCGAACAGCTACTCCCACCAGCTCATGTGGTCAAACCCCAAATGCTTTGTGCTCTGGAAGAATGGCAGGAGGCTAGTCCTGCGAACTCTATGCCATACACTTTGGCATAAATTAATTTCAAATATCAGCAGCCCTATTAGGTAAATACTACCCATCTCTCCATTTTAGAGGTGGTTATGGTTTGGGGTTTTTGCAAGGTGAACGATATAGTACAGGATATGTTTTGTAATGGTATGTTATAATGAATCAGCCAAGAATAACATACTATTACAAGTGAAGAAAATCTAACCACACACTAAATACTGATGAATCCAGCTGAGGGCCTAGAGCTCATAGCGATGCCTCCCACCAGTCCAGCTGGAGGCCTAGAGCCCACAACGAAGTCTCATGCAGGCCCACTTCATGGGTATATGTTGGACAGGCCCAAAGGTCAGTGGTGAAAGCTAGGAAATCCATGCCAGTGGGATGAAGAATCTGTGCTAGCAGGCTGAGGGATCTGCACTGGAGTCAAGAAGTGATGCTCAAGGTAAGCATCAGAATGCCTCCCAAAGCACCACAGCCATCCTCAGCAGCAGTGAGGTCCCAAGCTCCACCAGCATTGAGGAAAGTCGAGTTCCCATCAGAAAAGTCAGTGTGACAAGTTTCATGAGGGTGAGCAGTACACCACCTTCCCCTCCAGAGCCAGGAACCGATGCTCATGATGAGGACCCAAGCTTCTCCAAAGTTCATAAGGAAAGGCAGCATGACAAGGTCCTCCAGGAGGACAGCCCAAGAGAACTAGCAGCTTCTAACAGCTTCTCGGAACAGCATCCCCAACAGCGTTTTGGCAGCTTCTCCTATTCTACCTTTATGCTGCTGCCAACAACCCTCAGGTGGGCCTCCCACACTCAGCACCACACTAGTGTGCTGAATATTAGAAGTTGACCACCAGTTGGCTACCCTCCTCAGGAGTGATGCAATTGAGGTGCAGAAAGGTCTAGCCACTTGCACAGAGCAGAACTATGGTGGAAACCCTAGGAAGCCAGTGCCAGGGACCCACACCCAGCAACCTGGTGCCTTCCCAGCTGGGTTCAGGGCCAGCCTGGTGGACAGCCATGATCCGGTGCTGCCAGCAGCCAAGGGCATAACCTTGACTTCAGCCTTCCTGACCTGCAGTGTTCTCTATGCAAAACAGGCAGTGCTGATAGGAAGAACTGCATAGGTAAAAAGCATTTGGCACAGAGCAAATTCACAGTGAAGAGCGGATATGATAGCAGTGATTCGGGAGCTCACAAATCCTACTGATTGCAGGACACACTATTCACACTTCACTGCCAACTATCCAATCTAAGTCTGTGTGACTCTGTGAGACCAAAATAAAAAAATTCCCCAAAAGCACTTAAATATTAGGTGCTTGTTTGATGCCAAGCTCTGTCCTAGTTACTGAAAATATGTTGGTAAACCCAAGAGAAAAATCCCTGACCTCAGATCAGGGACAGTTAGATTATTTTAAATGTATTTTTAATCAAGTTCGCATACAGTTCTTTCTGATTTTAAAAATTTCAATAAAACAGCATTAGCCTGTAATAGAAATCCCTAAGTAACCTAAAAAAATCCCAAGTATCTGTATCTTTTGACAAAAATTACACCAACCCCATGCACAACACTACAGTCTCATGAGAAATCTACTTAATTTTTTGTCAAACACTTAGAGAATATAGACCTAGGAAGACAAATTAGATAATTGTGATTGTTTAAAATCTTTTAACTTTTGACCATTAAATAAAAAAAAAACACTGAGCTAAGACAAATCACTGGTTGATCTGAGTCTCCTTCAACAGTAGAAGAGTAGCTGATTCTGTTTAACCAACTTTAAACATTTCTCTTAATTACACTGCTGATTATTTTGCCAGTGAAAATCCTGAGCATGCTATGCCAGAGCAGAGCTCCAGCTTGGCATGGGACCTGCAAGCGATGATGATTCTTTCTCACCACGCAGCCTGGCTCTGACCCCCACTCGTCAAGCTAGGAGGCCCCTCCCCCATCTCTGTGACACACGCTGTCTTTTTTCTCCATGCACGGACCACTGAGCACAGTAGCCAGAGTGGCAAAGTGGAACTTTAGAGCTGAGGTTTGGGGTTGTTTGTTTGTTTGATTGATTGCTTTTGTTTTCCTGAAATTGTTTTTTTGGGTTTGTCTGGTTTTGCTTTTGGGTTTTGTTTTGTTTTGTTTTTTGGTCCTTTAAAAATAAGCAGTTTCTTCAAATATCCTTCTGCCCCCACATATAACCAACACTCCCTCTTCACCTAACTTAAATAAGCAAAAAACAATAAGCAGATGTGGATCCCAGGAGCTGCTTGGCCAGTTTTCTTCCCAAAGGACAGGGAGAGATCAGACAAGGGCTGGGGGCATAAGGCTAGTCTGGCCTCCCTGTGCACCTGCCCCACTCTGCTCCTGGCTATAAAGCACCTGCACAGCTGGACACAGCCAGACAGCAACCTGAAGCTAACTCTGCATAAGGCCTTCAGGCTTTTGTCAAAAATAAGCAGCCTCTTTTGGCTTGGACAGGAACAAACCCCCTGGAAAGCTAAAGAAAACTAACTCAGGAAGCTGTTATACTGCCATATTCTTTGTTTTGATTTTTTTTTCCTCTCCATAGCATGACTATAATTATTTACTTTTCAGAATTGTCATATAGTTGCTTTATCTAGTTTGTCTAGAGATTTCCGTTGGAATCAGCGGGAAAGAAAGAGCAGGGTGTACTCCTTCTATCTGCCTGGGAAACGGAAGCTCCTGGTAGCGCATTCATAATACGGATGACAGCCAGACTGTAGCTGTGGACAGTGAAGTAAAAGGCCACCGTGATTCTTCTTACCTATGAAGAAAACCTGCACTGAATTCCCTCAGCTAGTGTGGCAGATTGCCAGCTGGTGGGCACACTGTGACACCCAGCTGAACTGAACCAGTGTGGGGCTGGGTGTGGGAGGCTCACCCGAGGACTGCTGTCAGCAGCATATGAGGAAGAACTGGAGAGGGAAAAGTCTAGGGGCTGTAGGGAGCTGTTGGTTCTCTTGGAGGGGCCTATCACACTGGCTTCCCTGATGTACTCAGCTGTTCTCATCATCCCAGAAGCCTAGAGCCTTGTCACTTGAGAATGGCTGTGGTTCACATGGTGGGAGCTCTGGTCACGCCTTGAGCATCCCTTCCTGGCTCCAGAGGGGAACACGCTCTGGTCAGTCTCCTGGAGAAGCTTGTCACATTGGCTTTCCTAACCCAGCTGTTCTCATCATCAGAAGAGCTCAGGTCTTGACGGTCACTGAGAGAGGCTATGGTTCATTTTGGGAGAGCTCTGGTCTTCATTCTGAGCATGGCTTCCTGGCTTCCCTCAGCCTGCCAGCACAGCTCTTTCATCCCACTGGCACTGACTTTCTAGTTTCCGCCACTGACCCATGCGATGGCTTGGATATGGTGCGTGTGTTGGAAGCTTGGTCCTTGGGGTGGGGATTGAACCAGGGCGTGGTGGAGGGCAGAAGGCTGGGCCCTCCCCATGGGCTGCACAACTGTCTGACAACTGCCCCTGGCATGCCATCCTCCACAAGGCCATCTGCCATCAGAGCCTCACCACAGCCAAGCTGATGGCAGTGCCAGGCCAGCACTAGTGCCATCCCTTGAGCCTCCAAACCCACAAGTTAAATATACCTCTTTTCCTTACAGTATCCAGACTCAATCATTTCACTAGAGTGGCTAAAAACAGACAAATACAACTCAGATATTGAAACTGTCAAAGACTGGAAAACACTACCTGTACCTGTAGCCCATGAGATGAAGGATGGACACTCCAGGGGAATGAACACAGAGAGCTTCTCAGCACAAGGATAGGAACTACAAAGAAAGAGCAAAAATTTTCAAAATGCAAATTCCAACAACTGAAATGTAAAATTCCTTCTACAGGTTCAACAAAATAGAGATGGTTCAAAAAAGAATAGGGGAACCTGAAGACAAATCAATTGAAATGATCTAATCAGAATAACAGAGGTAACAGAAGTTGAGAGGAAAGCCAAAGAGATTTGGGGACCTCTTGAACAATACCAGAATATATAAAAGTATAATCCCTGAAGTCTCCAAAAGGCAGGAGAAAGAGACTGGTACAGAAAACAAAAGCTTAAGCCGCAATGAACATCTACTACCCATATCTGCTATAGTTCATCAGTGTATAGATTCAGGAAGTTCAGTGAACCTCAAATAAGATAAACTTAGAGAAAACTATGCTCAGAACTTTATACTCAAACTGCTAAAAATCAAAGATATTATATATATATATATATATATATAATTTCATACAATCAAATAGAAAACAAATCGAAGTGTTGCCGTAAAAGAATTTTGCAGGTATAATGAAGGTCTCAATTTCCACTAAAAATGAGATAATCCCACGAACGCTTTCAATTTGGGTCTAGAGGTTATAGAGAGAGGAAATCAGAGCCTGGAAACATGAGAAGGATCTGATACACTATTCTGGCTTAAGGACAGAAGGGGACACACTGCTAGAAGTGTATGGGGCCTATCGGAGCTGAGCACAGCACCTTATGACAACGAGGCAGGCCACGGGCCCTCACCCTCCAGCCGTGGGGATTCAGCACATTCGGGTTCCAAAGGAGAGCTGGGTGAGCCTGCACCCTGTTGTTTGCTTTGTGATGCCCTGAACAGAAAGCCAAGGGAGCCCCAGACACATGAAGGAAGGCCTGGGTGTTCTTTCAAGTTCCTAAGCTTATGATCAGTTGTTACACAGGAGTAAAAAACTAACACAATAATATACAGCTTTCCAAATCCATGCAGATACATATTTGTAATTCTCTTCAAAACTACATATTATATTATTTTGTTATTATTTTAATGCCTCAAAATATATTCAAACATATTCTTATTTATAGAAATCCACCTGCTCCTATTTCTTGTTATTTTCAAATAATTCAGAAAATTTACACATTTGCCTTGATCTATCTATGCTACCCGCCTATCAGACAGATTGTTCAAAGAGGAACCGTTCCACTCACAGCACACACATTTCTCATTCTAACAACTACTATCCAGTCAATCTCCAAAAAGGTTGATTTTCAATCCCCAAAACAGCCCGGCCACTGCCTTATACCTCCACAGTGTTCATGACCAAATGCTAGAAAATTTCCCAAACAAAGTCATCTATTATTTAAGTTTCCATTTCCATAGCTACATAAGCAAATTTTCTCACTTTATTATCTATTTGTACTGTTGTCTGTGAATATCTTGGCTAATTTTAAAAGACATTTTTGCCTCCTGTAATTTTTGTGAGGTTTTTCAAATTATAGATTCTGTCTTTGTTGCTCACGGATGACTCAGATGTTTCTCACAATCTATTATTTGAATTTTTTTACACTTTAAATATCTTGAATCGTGAATTTTCAAAATGTTTGTGGCAAGTATGTGTTTCTTAACAATTTGCTTTTCATAACTTGCTTAGGAAAACCTGTAAGTACACTACTGCAATCTTTTTGTACTTTTCCTTTTTAAAAGCTGTAAAATAGCTTTATTGAGGTATGAGTTAGACTCAAGAAGTTCACCCGGTGTTGATTCTAGACTTGACAAGTTGTAGCAAATTCACACCATTGTGTAGCCATCACTACTGTCCAAGCTGGACACCCTCTCACCCCCAAGTCTTCCTGGGCCTGCAGCAGCTCCTCTCCCTGCCCATCCCAGCCCTTGGGAGACCATCCACCTCTGGAGGATGGGCTTTCTCTAGAAACTTCACGCAAATGGAATCACACAGTTTGTGCCCTCCGGGATGAGGATATTTACAAAGAGAGGCCCATGGTCCCCTGCTGAGTGGCTTAGATTTAAATTTCACAAGTCGATGCAATGTATCAACCATTACATTCCATAACACCTCGGCCTCTCAGTTCCTACCATCTAAGATGGAAAAGACCCCCGTATCTACATCACAGGGCTGTCTGTCATGTGTAATAAGTGCCTAATGCATTGGCAAGCAGCAAAATGTCTATTTCTCTTATTTTTTCATCACCAGAGTTAAAGGAAAAGTTAAGATTGGTGTTCTGGCCAAAGTCACACTGGAACCAGGGAGAAATGAGATAAATGTTAGCCCTTCCCTTCAGGTGGGACAGACAGAAAAAAGGAGAGCAGAATGTTGGGGCTTCCTGCATGGTTTCAAAGCCAACTCTGTGACCTCATGCACCTCACTTGGTTTCTTGCCTTTTTCTTGGATGCTTAAACTCACAAGAGATGAACAAACTCACAAATCACTCGTCTTGAGCCAGCAAGATAGCTCAGCAGAATAAAGCACCTGCTTAGGCAAGCACAGCGACCAGGATTCCATCCCCGGCTCCACGTGCCATGCCAGCCCCATCCCCTGGACACACCGAGCTGGCAACCAAGTCCAGGTGTGGTGGCGTGTGCCTGTAATCCCAATGCTGAGGAGGCTAAAAACAGGAGGATCACTGCAAGTCAGAGCTGCATAGTGAGGCCCTGTACCAAATACATAAAAAATAAAATTAAAAAATTTTTTAAAACTCTCATCTCTCTGTATCCCAAGTGACTTTACATCCAGCTCCCCTAACACATGCTTTCAGATTTTGATGGAGATGAAAATGGGAAAAAAGAGAAAATCCTCTCTGAATCTTGCTCTACATTTCCAAGCCCAGCTTCTCCCTCTCCAACCTTCTCTTACAAGTCCAGTGTCTGACGAGCACAGGGCCTTAACCATCTTTGACCTGCGGAGCCTACAGCTGGGGTCAAGTACAGCCAAAGAGAGACCTGGGCAATAATCCTGTTAATCTGAGGCTTTAATTTCCAAACACAGCATCTGTCCCCACACTCTATGGAAACATAAAAACTGTAGTTTGCAGCCCACATAAAGGAAGTAGGGAGTCTCGTGTGGCTCACACACCTGGCCAGTTGATGCTGAAGACAAAGGACTGGCAAATGCTGCTCCCTGGAGGCTGTCCAGGCAGGTTTTGATGCGGGTGATACCGAGATGCTCTGGGGATTTGGTTTTCACTCTGAATTGATCCACCTGCCTGACCTTGACTGACTCAGCTAGAGATTTCTGGGAAGGGCTAAAAGCTGGTTGGAGCCAGGCCAGCTGCCATGTGTGATGGACAGCCCACAGCCACGAGCACCAATCTCTGGTACCTCTGTCCATCACTAAGCCGCCCTCATTCTGTCATTGTTTCTCCCATGTCCATGGCTTCAGCTCCTGAGTCCCAGCCTGCCGTTTCTTTTTAAGGTTCTGAATTAATATTCTTAAGCATTAATTTACTGATGTTTAAAATGTTTCACCCACTTTCAGCTCCAGAGTTCCCTGGGCTTTGGGTGTCCGGGATACAAGGTCTACAGTCTGCAGGGACTAATTTCCCTGCAGATCCATCTTCAGCCCCTAAGAAAGGTCACTGGGAAAAGCAAGAAATAGGGGCCTTAAGTCTGTGGGCTTTATTACCAACTGAACCACACTCCCCTGACACCGGAAGTCCCAAATCGCTCACCAGCCTTTCTCAGGGGTACCCACTATCATCTGGCCTCATTCAAGAAACTTCTCTCCAAGAAGTTAATAGGCCTCTCACGCTACTCCAGGGAAGGAAGCAAGGCTATGGATGCACCTTCTCTACAATGGGGTGGACGTAACACAAGCTGGTCTCAGCAGCCTAGCTTACATCCATGGAAACTGTGTTTGACGGATCTCAGGCTAATAGTTTTCCATGGATCAATTCATTAAATCCTCAGAACAATAGTGAAAGAGGTCAACAGTTACTCTCCCTCTTGGGGAGCTGAGGAAAAGTGAGCCCTAATACCTAACCACCTGCCTCAGGACCACACACCTCTAAAAATGGAGGCCTTTAATTGCATCCCTAGCTTCTCACTGTGCAGCCAAATGATTTCCAAGACAGTGGAATGCACAGTCATGTGGGCACCGAAGATGATTTGGGGAGATGCATGATGGACTTAATACTGAACCCTGGTGCTCTGGCTTGGATGTACATGCCCCTCCAAAATACATGTGTTCACCCCTAAGAGGATGTATCGAGGTGGGGCCTCTGAGAAAATGCTTACGTCATCTGCAGGAAGGGGCTGATGTCCTTATAAAAGAGGCCTAGAAGACCTGCCTTCCGTCTGTTCTCCCCCACAAAAGGACACAGAGTTTGCTATTTCTGTCACATGAAGACACAAGAGCAGAGAACCCTCCCCAGACACCAAATCCTCCAGCTCTGTGATCTTGGATGTCCTGGCCTCCAGAACTAACAGAAATTAATTTCAGTTGCTCATAAATTACCCAGGTACAGGTATTTGGTGATGGTAGCACTAATGGACTAAGACACCTAGAGTGAGTTTCTTTTTCTTTTTTTTTTAACTCTCTTTCATCTTTCTGACTATACGATGGAGAAAGTCTGGGTTTGGTGGTGGTGGAATGAGGTTTAACACTTTCTTGACTTTGGCTAATAATCTCCATACCCTGCCCCATTTATTAAGGCAAAGAAAGCTTCAAGCTCGGGCATTTTGACAGGCAATAGTCTAGAGAGAAAACTGACTCTAGTAGGTTTTTCTATGTTACTAGGAAATTATGCAAGGCATACTATTTTCCCTTCTATGATAGTGACCACAGGTTTCATTTTATAATGCATTTATTTTAGTACTAGATGTGAACTTGCTTCTTCAAATTTAAGTGCATCAAGCAAATAATAGGAAAAAATCAGGAAAGTGGAACACAGGAGACTCAAAGGCAGGGTCTGCGCAACATCACCTCTCAAGACCGGAAAAACTCAGAGCTGGCCAAATAGCTCAGCAGATTAAAGTGCCTGCAAGTAAGTGCAGTGGTTCCCAGTCCTGGGCCTGCCGGCTCCGCCCCCGGGCATGCTGAGACTGCAACTGAGACAGCATAGTGGCGCACACCTGTAATTCCAGCTCTTGGGAGTCTGTAAATCACTACAGGCGAATCACCACGAGTACGATCTCTTAGTGAGACCCTGAACACCCTGTAGGCCCTTCCCTAGAATATAAATTTTTAAAAAAAGACTGGAAAATCTCAGCTACAAGACCAACAAGGTTAGCAATCTTTACCCAACTTCCCTCCAAACACTGGTAATGGTTTGAGTTCATTTGGCAAGCTCCAAATTTTCAAAAGGTTTGGAAAAGTAAAGAACATTAACTCCATATTCTCCTCCAAAGAGTGCCCCCAAATTTAAAGAAGCAAAATATTAGTTCACTCTAAAAAAGGGAAAAACCTCCCATTCTTCAGGCTAGCATAACAGGCATAGAAAAAAAGAGCTGCAAAACAAGAGGAAACAACATTTTTTTCTCAAGAACACACTGCACATTATTGCCTGCTTTGAATAGCTGCTGTTTTCCTGCACCCTGAAAAGACTTGATCTCTGAAATCACAGACTATCAGAAACGCTGCTGTTGAAAATTTTATCAGTAAGAATCAAGCATCTCACTCTTTTCTGGAGGGTGTAAGTCACTTCGGCACAAAGCACCCACCTCAATTTCCAGCCTAGGTGTACACCTTCACAGAAGGGGCTTCCGAATCTGAAGACAGCATTCATTCACGTGGATCTTCACTTCATCGTTTCCAAGGAAACTAGAAACTGGGTTCAATCTGCATCCTGGACCTGACATCTCCCCCTTAACACCCAGCACTGCTTCGCTTTGTAGGTTGATTTTCAATTTACCTACATTTTATCTATCCCCAAATTTCCACAATAATTTTGCCTCTTCCTGTGTTGGGTGAGATGCTCCACAGTTCTTCTGGCTACACCTCCATCATGGAAGTAGACCGATAAATCTGATTCACTGGGCACAGATTTGCCCTTGGTAGTCCTAGGCTGATTTTGCTAGGGCTCTGGGGTGTCGTCTATCTCTTTTTAAATAAGCAGATAAATCACAGTTCCCTAAGGATATCAGCGCCGCCCAGTGATCAGGCTTCAGTTTGCCTCTTCCACAGGAACCACCTGGGAAGTGCCACCCACTCTTCTGTGCCACCACTAACACTCCTCCCTTTTCATGGCTGTGGCTTTGTTTTGTCTTAGTTGGGAGTCTGGGCCTGAAACCGATGTTGAAGCTTGGATTTCCCCAGCATGATTAACCGCCAGTGCCCCGTGTCGATAGTGGGCAACTTGCCCCGCCCATGGTGAGGCAGCATCTGTGGTCAAAGCCCCGGGCTCCTCCCAAGTCATCTTGATGAGGACCGGTGCTTGAAAAGGAGCCCTCATCCCCTCCCAAGCCGTATGAAGGCAGGGGCCTTTCCACATGGCCATGTGATTCTGCTACTCCCGGGGAGGAAAGTCTAGCCGCGGAGTGGAGGGGTAGGGATGCGGGATTCCAAACCCTTCCCCACTGAGCCATCTGCTCTCTCATCTCTGCTTCCCTGCAAGCATCCATCTGCTCTCGGCATGCTCCAGGCTCCCCTGTGCCCCTGTACCTCAGGCTCAGACCTAATTTTGCAGAATGTTTTGCCACAGCATGACTAATTCAGCCTCTCAGAGCATCAGAACTAAGAGCTCAGCACAGAAAATATAATCAGATTGGTGCCCTTTTGGTCGAGTGTCCATCTCTGTGCAAACGCTCCACCCTTCCGCAGGGCTGTGGATCCAGACTGATTCCAAGCAAGGAGACGCACCATGTCCTTCTCTTTGTGTGTTCACTGTAATAATAGAAGGATAAGCGAGAACCAAGTTGTGTTCACAACTTGTTTTCTAACGCAAACATTAGCAGCTGACTTCTTTGTGCTTCAGGGGGAAGCATCAATTGATCAAGGGTATTATTAATTCCTGTGCACATTTTAAAGGTCACCTTCCTGCGAAGACCCACCAGGTATCAAGGAAAGGGTGCTGGTTTTACGGCCACAGCACACTGGATCCAACTCAATTTTTCCAGCTCTGTCAGTTGAGCCAATCACTGCCTCAGCCTTGGTTTCCTCACTTAAAGACAATGGACCACACCATGCAGCCCAAGGTCGAACTTGAATATGACAACGTGGCTTTTCTTCCCTCTTGGCTATAAACCACATCTCAGATGTAGCAGAGACTAAAAGCCTCAGCTCCCAGGGATTCTGGGTTGTCATGTCAACAGTTAAAGCACTTGAGAGTTCCTTCTTGTAGGTCAACCAAAGAGGAAATGTCATAAGAGCACAAGTTCTTATCTGAGACCACGTCCTCAGACTTAAGATCAAACTCCACTTTAAAATTGTCAAGGGTATAAAAGTATATATTATACTTTTAAGTGCATTACTCAAAATCTGGCACTCCCCCCAGTGCCAGATTTTTGGGGGGCTGGTAGAGATGATGCCACCAGCATCCACCTTATTGCCTCACCTTCCTACTCCAGGGCTGGACTCCCCACTGCCAGCATCTACATTGCTTTGCCTTCACTTTTTCTCTGGCCAAAACCCCTCTGCCAGTCTGGGCAACACAGAAGTATAAGGGACCTGAACTCCCAGCAGACCTCAATCAGAGATGGTGGAAGCGGGACCAACCAATGTGTTTCATGCTGGCTCCCAGAGTCACCCACAGGAATCAGCTCCAGTTGCCCATGATGATACAGAACTGG
Organism: Tympanoctomys barrerae; assembly: GCA_002564285.1. Taxonomy (NCBI): domain Eukaryota; kingdom Metazoa; phylum Chordata; class Mammalia; order Rodentia; family Octodontidae; genus Tympanoctomys; species Tympanoctomys barrerae. The sequence continues at coordinate 1,672 of NDGN011158861.1, read as the reverse complement.
GCCACACCCTTTTTCATAGTAGTGGGATCAGGTCATGAGGTGTCCAGGTATTCAGTGAAACACTCTAGACCTATCTTTGAAGGAATTCCTCAATGAGATCGACATTTTGATAAGTTGATGGAGTGAAGCAGATTGTCCTCCCCTACCCCACGTGGCTGGGCCTCATCCAATCCATTGAAGTGTTGAGTAGAAAATAAAGCCAAAAGAAAGATTCTCTCTGCCTACATGCTGTGGAATGCACCTCTTATATGCATGCATTAATTAACCCAGCAGAAATAGGTTGGAGTTAAATGTGGAGCCTTCCCAGCCCAGATAGGCAGATAGACAACAGACAGACAGACACAGAAACAGAGACCAGCATCTAAAAGACTTGGCTACAACAGCCTTGGGAGAGAGAAGTGTGTCCTTGTATGAGCGCTGCCCTTCTTTAGGAACTGGGTTGGAGACCAAAGCTGCAGAGCTGACTACAGAAAGCCTCTCTCAGCTTCATCCATGTTTATCTCCTTTTTAAAAAAGGCCCAAGGCCACTAGAAAAGATGTGCACATCAATTATTAAGATGGCGTATATCAAAGAGGAAGGAAAAATCACATGTCTCATTTCCTAGTTTTCAGTACTTTTTCATTACTTGTTACCAGCCTAGATCTATTTGAGAAAAAATGAACCAATGCTTAAAAATCTGTGAACACATCAACTCAAGGGCTGGAGAGATACGGAGCAGCATGTATGCCACTGCTCCCAAGATACATATTTGTCATTAAATTCTGCTCTAAGTACACCAAGGAACAGCACGTGGATCATACTGCAGTCTCCAAACCTCACCAGTGTTGTGCATACTCTTTGATTTTTTTTAAAGAAATATGATATCAACTAAGAATATCAGAGACTGGGCATGGTGGTGCATGTATATAATCCTAGCGCTTGGGAGGCCAAAAACAAGAGGATCACTACAAATCTAATATGTGTATTGAGACCCTATAGACCCTGTACTAAATACATAAAAAAAAAAAAAATAGCAATTCCTGTAGCTAGTTCCTACAGGCATATAAACATTATCCAACTTTTTCAAAGTAAAATATATATAGTCCACTAGTATCAGCACCAAACACTGCTAGAGTAAATAAAATTTTCTATTACAAAGAGAATGTATAATCCAGAAATATTAAGGAAGTTCAGTTTTCTATCTTTTCCAAAAATGAAGTAGAAATAATGCTTGACCCAGGTATGGCAGCACGCATTTATAATCCTCTTTCGGGAGGCTGAAGTAGGAGGATCACTGAAAGTTTAAGGTCAGTCCAGTCTAAACAGTGAGTTCAAGGCCAACCTAAAATACAGAAGGAAGATCGTATCTAAAAACAAGAAAAAAAAAAAAAAGGAAGTGCTTGGGAAGCTGAAAACAGGAAGATCACTATGAGTCTGATCTGTAGTAAATACAAAGGAGGAGGAGGAGAAGGAGGAGGAGGAGGAAGAGGAGGAGGAGGACGACGACAAGGACGATGAGGAGGAGAAAGAGAAGGAGAAGAAGGAAGAGGAGGAGGAGGAGGAGGAAGAGGTGGGGAAGGGGAAGGGGAGGAGGAGGAGGAGGAGGAGAAGGAAGAAGGAGAAGGAGGGGGAGGGGGAGGGGGAGGAGGAGGGGGAGGGGGAGGAGGAGGAGGAGGAGGAGGAGGAGGAGGA
>NDGN011158766.1:0-11604 GCA_002564285.1 Tympanoctomys barrerae | reverse complement strand
CTGGAAGAGCCAGACATAGTACACCCGAGGGCCGGGCCAACGCGAGGGCCAGGGGCAGGGCAGTGAGGGTCAGCAGGGGCAGGAAACAGTTCTTGGTTTTACTTTTCCAGGTTAGCATGTAACTCTGAGAGGTACGTTGAGTTCCTCCCTAGAACTGTGGCATGCAGGCTTCTTGTACTTAGTTGAAGGTTAAGAAAATGATGTTTCCCCATAGCCCATAGCCCTCCTAGCTAAGAAGATAAGAAGCCAAAAGCAGAGTGGATGAGGTCCCTGGAGTTTGAGACTGTAGTGGGATACAAGAAGAGTGACACAGAAGAGTTGAATAGGTTTTTTGGTTTGTTTGGTTTTTTTTCCATTATAGATGTGCATTTGTAATACACCTTGTTTTTTTCCTATAAGGTTACCTGAGCCCAAGATTACTTCACAGATGCTTTCATATGTATGTTGTCTTTATACAGAAAATTATGCACGATGCCATTGGATTCAGGAATACCTTCACTGGCAAGAACTACACAATGGAATGGTATGAACTTTTCCAACTTGGCAACTGCACATTTCCCCATCTCAGACCTGAAATGGATGCCCCTTTCTGGTGTAATCAAGGAGCTGCCTGTTTTTTTGAAGGAATTGATGATATCCACTGGAAGGAAAATGGGACACTAGTTGTAGTAGCGACTATATCAGGTAAGCTTCAAAAATATGCCAGTATTGATGATGGTGTCATTATGTGAATTTCACATAATTTCACTCCATGTGAATAAAATGCTCTTTTGGAACCCCTCCACTGTGACCCAAATGAGTACTCATTGATAACTTCGTAGGTGGTATGTAGCTTATCTCTTGCTCTATTCTATAGAAAAAAAATTACTTTGTAATACTAAATTGGATTTTCTAAGTAGGGTGATACCTCACTGCCTTCTTTCCACAATTCTTATGGTAAACTGGATTGAACTAGAATCAAATCAGATTTCCACATAAGCTCAATATTGAACCTCGCCACTGAATTTGACATCTACTCTAATCCATTTCAGTTTACCACCAGAATCATGAAAAAAATTAAGTCTTGAAAGAAGCTATCACTGTGAAACAAGAAAAAAAATCCCTAAAGTACCTGTTAAGGGCCTGTTCACTATATCTAATTTTATAAATGTATCTAACTTACCTTTTATGTGTCTATCTAAAAAATATTTTCATGTTGAGGCATAGCCCCTACTCACATGGGCTTAGAGCAGGCCAGCATGAGTGCTGTACATGTGTCACATTTATCACAATAGTTATTTTCCGCTTGTACATATGGAGAGAGGTTAAAGTTACAGCCAAGTTACCCTGGAAGTGAACCCCAGTAGGTCATTCTCTTTAACAATTTTCACATGTTACCTCCCTCATAAAAAAAAATTATATGTGGGGGGAGGTGCATGTCTCTTGAGCACTTTAAATATTTTATATCTGAGTTTTCCTTTTGGATGTATAAAAAATTACTAGTACAGTTTTGCATGTGCTGTGTTATTGGTTAGTGATAAAAGGAGTTCAGCAGAGTATCTCATCAGTAGCTTACTGGTATATTGCTTCATGTATGGAATGCTACCATCATAATTTAGAATAACTTGCCTATGTCATTTATAGAGTTCTACATTACAAAGTGATACCCACCCCCAACTGGAAACATCAGAAACAAAGGCAATGTTTGTAGTAATAGTCATTTGTTGGATCCCAGGACTTGAGGCTTTCTACTTTTAGCTTTTACACATCTCTTTAGGGTGTGTTAACTCATAATTCTGTGGGGAGGGAGTAAGATACCATTTGTCCTTTTATGAATGAAGAATTGAGGCTCAGCCAGGGAAGGTGACTGAATTTTCATTCAGTCATCGACCTGGATAGAGCAGAACCAAAGCTAGAACTGAGATCCTATAAATGTAGTCTGGAGATCCCTTAATGTAAGAACACAGGGAAGTTTTTTAATTTCTCTCCAATTTTTTCGTCAATGTGTCCCAAACCATCCAAAACAATATAAAAGTCCAAACAATATAAAAGTCCACCTGTTTCCACAGTGCTCAGTAAAATGATCTCCTGCTTTCTTTCTAGGCCAGTTCACATCTCTCTTATCTCCATTTCTACTTACATTGTTACCTGAGTTTACATTCTGACCTGTACTGATCATATGAACAAGTGATCTCTGTATTGTAGTTTGTAATATGCTACTAGTTAAGTCTTTTGTCCATCTAACTTGTGATCATGTTGGGTCAGTGACCTTTTCTTCATATTACAACATAGTGTTGTGAAGTACAACAGTGGCGTAGCTCTGAGTACAGCAGCACCTTTTCAGAGTTGAACACTAGAAGTAATGCCTCCTGCTCTAAGAAAAGTTTTTATACCCTTCCACAATTTAAATTCCATTAAATTGACTAAGGCAGGTGCTCTATTTATTTTACAGAACATGAAGTATTTATTTTATAGACTGCAGTTGGGGTAGCCACAGTAAGGTTCAATACAATGACAGTGAAATATTGAGGCCCAGAGTGAAATATTGAGCATTATATAGCAATGTAGTGTTTCGTATTTTCCAAATATTTGGAAAGATATTTCTTGTTTAGTACAAAGAGATAGTAGCAAAGAAGGTTGACCAACCTAGAATCTTTGGTCAAAACATTCAGTTTGGTTGGGTCTTTGAAAATTTAGTAGACAAGTAGGGAAGTCATTAACTGCATTCCAACAGCTGCAAGTGGTAATGGTGGGGTCATGCCCTGTGTCCAGGGTCAGTGGCTATGGCTCAGACTTCTTTCTCCTTGCATACCATGCTTTGTAAGAGAAAAACACAACTTTATCCTTGTCTTCTGACACTGCCTTTGCCCATTCACGATTTGCTTTTCCACGGTTCCTTCCTTGATTTCCTCTTCTGACTTTGAATCCAACATTTGAATGGCATAAAGGTCTTCTGCATTTGTATAACCTGCCTTTTGACAATTGCTTAAATGATTATAGGATTAGTAAGAGTTCTTTTTATATACCTATTATATCTGATGTTCATAACTCAGAAATGCCTTAAAGGATAGAATAACACCTGCTGATCTTGGATTACTGTCCTGAGATTTGGAAATCCAGAACAAATGTCTTATTCATATGCATCAGTAGTCTTAATTAGGTAAGACTATTTTACTTAAAGCTAACATTAGTTTGATATTTTGTTTTTAAACTAGGAAACACATTTAACAAGATGGCAAAGTGGGTGAAACAGGACAATGAAACAGGAATTTATTATGAGACATGGACTGTCCAAGCCAGCCCAGGAAAAGGGGCGGAGACCTGGTTTGAATCCTTTGACTGTTCAAAGTTTGTGTTAAGGACGTATGAGAAATTAGCTGAACTTGGAGCAGAGTTCAAGAAGATAGAAACCAACTATACAAGAATATTTCTTTACAGTGGCGAACCTACTTATTTGGGAAACGAAACATCTATTTTTGGGCCAACAGGAAATAAGACTCTTGCTTTAGCCATAAAAAGATTTTATTACCCTTTCAAACCACACTTATCAACGAAAGAATTTCTGTTGAGTCTCTTGCAAATTTTTGATTCAGTAATTATACACAGACAGTTCTATTTGTTTTATAATTTTGAATATTGGTTTTTACCTATGAAGTTTCCTTTTGTTAAAATAACCTATGAAGAAATTCCTTTACCTAACAGACACAAAACATTCACTGGTTTGTAAAACCTTACTTCTACGTAACGCTTTTTTCTCTAACCACCAGCATCTGCTTTTTAGGGGGTGATTTTACATTTGTGGCTTTCTCAGCCTTCATCCTCAGGTAAAATGCACATTGGTAGAGTTGTTGCATATTAATTAATATCTCAAAGACTATTCTTGGAAAGCTGAAATTGTTATGCTGGCAAAAATAAACATGTTAAGTGGTCTTGATTTCATATCCCAGGCCTATTAGTATGGAGAATGATGGTTCATGTGCAATACATGAGTTTCACTGGTTCCAGTAGTGACATTTTCATGTGGAAGTTATTTTTTCTTATATGGCAATTACACATTTTACTGTGAGTGCTTTGTGTTAGTTTCTTCACTTTTTTTTTAACTGTTGAAACCAGGTCTATCTAGTACTAATTGTGTTATATTCACTTAACTTGAAAGACATGTTTGGGCAACGTAGCTGGAGAGACTTTGCTCCCCTATGTGGGAAAGTATTAAGAGCAAAATTTTATCATGTAATGTTTATAACTGGTTTTTATGATTTAAACATCACTATACCTTAGTTTTCTATCTCTAAAATGAATCATCTGCCAGGATTGTGGTAAAGGTTGATGTTTGTTTGGCATAGTAAGGTCACAGTAAATGGCAGCTATTGTGATTAATCAAAGTGTCATCTTTAATCTTAAGTAATGTGGGTTACAGGCCAACTCTGCTGGATTTTGTAAGCATCTAAGACTTTGAGCTCATAGTGTAGTACTTCAGTTCTTTCACTATCTGGGGCATGGAATTATCTAGCTGCAGACATGTCTGGGTGGACAGGTATTTCTAACTTCCCTGTTTCAGCAGTTCTCTCCTACTGCTGTAGAAGAGCTTATCTTTGCAGACACAAGATCTCCCAGTCACTGGGGCACCAGACAAGCTTTCAAGATCTTTTATGTTGTAGAGAAAAATGTTGAATGCATTTTTTCTATTCATGAAAAACACACCAGTAAGATGGAGATCAGAGGAAACCATCTGTTTCATATGTAAATGGACCAATTATATGCTTCAGTTTTAGCTAACACTGGAGTGTTTCCTGAGAGGTTAGTACATTATTGAGCTCTCATAAAAGCCTAATCATATTGTTTACCTCATCCAAATGAGTTAATTGGGGTCTCTAAAGATTAAGTGACCTTTCCATGGTTACTCACCTATTAGTAAGCCAGATACTAAATTCAGGTTCTGCTGAGGAAATTAGATACTCAAGTTTTTCAGTATTATTCAAATTTGCAGTCTCTGGACTGGTGCCTGGCTACCAAATGTGCCTGGTGTTAAATAAGTGGAATTGGAAACATTTAGAGACTTTTAAAGCACCATTGTTTCTGTTGACTCAATAAAAAAAAAAAAAAAAAAACTTCTGGAGCTTGTATTTTGTATGTCTTTATTTGTCTAGGTGTTTGTTTTTCAAGTGTAGTCCCGAGTCTAAAAACATTCAGTCACCACAGAAAGCATGAGCAGAACTGTACTACACTATTCTTTCTAGTGACCCACAGTGGCATTTTCTTCCACTGCCCATTTGGCCTGTAGTACCTAAACTATTTCTAATTAGGGTTACATCTATAACCTGTTTGGGCATGTCACAAGAAACTGGATTTTTGCATTATCACCTTCTAGTGGCTAAACTCAGGCAACACCAGTTGTACCAGATTCTTGACATTTCACTGGTAAAAGTTATTTTGAATTTCCAGATCTGTACTGACAAAAGCAAATATTCTTATGCCAAGTTTGCATCAACTGCAAACCTCAGAACTTGGTTCCACAGGGAAAATAAAGCCATTTGATAATGGACTTTGAGTTTTAAAGTAGAATTGTTATAAAAACCCAAAATTATTCATTTGTTCCTAAAGATATGAATGAAAAAATTTGTCCACTATATAGATTCAGATGGCAACAGCTAACAAGGCATAGCATTCACAAAAGTGTTTAGTGTATTTACAAAATGAAGTAAAACTTGTAGAGATGATTCAAGAACATGCTTTCAGGGCTGGCCAGGTAGCCCAGTGGAACAGGGTTCAATCCCAGGCAATGCTGTGCTGGCCCTGCCCATGGGGCACAGAGAGGGTGACTGAGAACGGGTGTAGTGACGTACGTTTATAATCCTGGTGCTTGGGAGGCTGAAAACAGGAGGCTCACGAGTCTGATCTGTGTAGTGAGACCCTGTACTGAATATAAAAATAATTTTAAAAAGAACACGTTTTAAAATGTAGTTGGAAAACCAAAATGAGCCTGGGTAGAAATCTGCCAATTAAATTTTGCTCTTGCTACTGTATGTGATTTCTATAATGTTGCTGAAATTATAAATATTTCTAAGAGGAAAATGTGGCTAAATATCAGGTAAGTTTACCTATATTGTCTAAATATTGCAGGGAGAACAGTCAGCAGGCCAAAACTAAGTATTTGGAGCTCTCAGTAGTGGCTCCATATTAAATTTCAGAAATAAAATTACTAATATTAGGGAAGTTTTATCCAGCTTTACAGTCTGCTCTATTAGCACTTAGTGAATAATAAATTTTTGGCATAGTATTCTAAAACATCACACATTTTCTTATTCAAAAGGAGAAGTGAAAATTTTTGTTTTCTACCATCTGCCTTGCATTCACTATCATCAAGTAGTCTTATAGTCTTCATATGTCTTGTCTTTATTTCTCTAGGACATGCTTTTCTTGGATTGAATATTGTAAGGATAAACTCTTCATTGACTCCTGGTATATAATTTTGTCCCCTTCCCATTTTTTATGTATTTGGTACAGGGTCTCACTGTGCAGCTCAGACTTGTAGTGATCCTCGTGTTTTCAGCCTCCCCAATGCTGAGATTACAGGCGTGAGCCACCATGCCCAGACTTGGTGGCACGCCGTACTGGGGTCTGGTACCAGGAATCGAACCCTGGTCCCTGCACTTGCCTAAGCGAGCATGCTTAGTCACCTGAGCTAACTCACAGGCCCTTGTGTCCTTTTTTTTTTTAAAGGAAGTTGTTGATCAGCAAGTAGGTGAGATTTTCCTGACTGCTTGGTAACAATAAAATTAGCCATATAGATAAACTGGAGTTTTTAATAAATATAAAAATTTTTAGATTACAGTAAGTAATTTTCAATCATGCCTATCTCTTTTGTGATAGTGCTTACATAGCCTAAACTACCCACAAATTTGAAAATATTTTCTGAAACACACTGCCAGAAAATGAAAACGATTTCTATAGTTTAAAGAGGATACTTGTATTCAAGCATTATTTGTGTCTGAGAATTCTATTTCCAAAATGCAAATACAACTTACTTTCTGTATGGAATTTTAAAAAATAAATTTGTATTTCATGTAAATTTCATTAGGCATCAGAGCTGATTTCAAGAATGGACTACAAATACCTAACCTTGGATCTTTCAAAACAGCAAACTACCATAAACAGTATTTAATATTAAACATTGTATACCTATCAAAGATTTGAAGCTAAAGCCACAAATGTGTAAATTTAACTAGTTTTAAAGTCAAGTATGTGAGGGAAAAAATTTAATACAACAGCATTAGTAACTATCTTTATTCTCAAGTTGATAAAAGCATTTAACATTTTATAGTATAAACAAATTAAGTGCTATGCATTTTGCTTATAAAGTGACATATTTCCAAGCATTATATCATTTGTACAAAAGGTAAATTTTCAAATAAAGCTTTGGTTAGTAGAACTGATAATATACTGTCAAATCCATTTTCCAAAGTTAAGAAAAAAAATTCACTAACAGTATTTCTTGTACAACTCAAGCTTTTTACTATTTAGTAAGAAGGGAAATGTTACATAATTGCTTTTAGTTTTCAGGTTTGGATCAGCCTTTATTCTCAATTATATGTGACTGAAGGATAGAGTACTATCACTTTTGAAAAGCATTATATAAAAATTACTTTTCATTTTTTAGGAAGGTCATCTATTTTTAGATTGCTACGTAGCTCCCATAACTACCAAGGTACTTCCTAAAAGTTACACTAGTGAGAGTCATTTCAAGCATTAATATGTCCATTGGGTTAAATCACTTCTAATTTTCCTTAGAAAAGTACTATCTAGTAGCACTAGTGTTTACATACTATTTAAAGAAAAGAGAAACAAACCAAAAAACAATCCCAATTAAATACAGCCCAAAACTTAATGTTTTTTACATGTTCTATAGTGCATGGGTTTACCTTTATTTATAAGAAATATAAAACACTACTTAAATAATAAAAATAATCAGCTTAACCAAACTGACCACAAACTACAGATATTTTTCTATTAAATAATTTTCCAGTTCATAGAGCAATATTTACTCAAAAATATGATTATGAACTTAAATATCTCTTGTAGTGTTTAGCTAAATTGTACACTGGTGCTCCTTTTAAAATTCTTTATGATTTAAAAATGCATGACTATATAACTCAGAAATGGAAAAATGAACCATCACTAAAATTCACTGTAGCCTAATATTCTTTTATGGAAACAATTTATAAACATTTAAAAATTCTATCTTTATTTTAATTTGGCTTTTTTGAAGTAAATAAGTTTTTCATTTCAATTATTTAATAATACTTAAAAACTAGTTAAACAAAGATATAACCAAGGAGAACTGGTAAGGCATTCCTCACTTACAATGTCTCAAGTGCCACACACATATCACAAAAAAGAACTTACACAGTTGAGCAGATTATAGATGAAGTCTAAAAGTTTTTACAAAGCTAACTGTCTCCCTTCTGCTCCATTTATTTTAATTTGATCTTGGCTGTATGTATTGTCCTACAATCACTGTATCACATTTATCAGTTTTCTAAGTGTTCCAATTACTGATATGTAATACCCCTTGTTTTAAACAGGTTTATAACATCTGTGAACATTCAACCATTTTTTTTCATTACATATGACACTGTATATCCTACATTTTTCTCACAAAATGCTCACTTTCCTGAGCTATATTAAACACCTTATAACAGGTGTATGTATAACTGAAGACCCTAAAAATGTCAAGTTTACATTTTTTAAAAAATGCATAGAGAACATAACATTTCAAGAAACCTATTGGCATTCACTTATTGGATATTATATAGGTTTTTTGTTTCCATCAGACTATGAACTGTTTAGTCTCTATAACTATTTTAAAATATGAAATCACCTTTTTCTTTTACTTTTCAGACATTTGATTGCTACTAAGCTAAAGAAACAAATGGTGTTTTCTGACCAAGACTGAGTCATTATGTCTTCCAATAAACTCCTTATATATATTCATTGGATATAGCAAATTTTGGTGACACAAAATAGAATTATATCAGAACTACAGCAAATAAAATTTTATTACAATATATTTGCTTGAAGTTAAGGTACTATCTGACATGCCCTATATAACTTCATCCTTACCAAGTGGGCATCATGTCTGGAAACCACACCCTTCCAAGGTGCTTAGACACCTCCCAATGAATCTGTTCCAAACTATACTTTTGGTCAGGAATTAGTACTTCTTCCATAATGGACAACTGAGACAAACGGCCACCACACATCTTCACAAACTCAACAAAGGCACTGCATGAGACTTCACATTCCCCTAGTCCAATAGCTGACAAGTTTTTACAACGTTCTGCAATGCGAATTAACTCTTCATCAAGTGGCCGTAATCCATTAGCGCACACTACTAGTTCAACTAGTCTAGGGCATGTCATTCCCACACGGCCAAGCACATCTTTGCTTACTGATCTCCCAAAGTAAAGATGAGTCGCAGGTATTTCATAACGAAAGAATGGGTCAAATTCCTCTTCATATAAAAAAAAATACATAACTAAGTTCACTTTCGGTGAATGTTTGATGAAAGCATCCCAACTACTCTTCTGTATAGTATGGAAGTGTGTCTGTCCAGGATTCTCACTGACTACATCAATACGCAAATGTTCTAATCGAACATGTTTTTCAGAAGACAGAGCAAGTAGCAATTCATCACTTAGTAAGTGGTAGTTCAGAGCCAGTTCTCGTAAGCCATGACACTGATCAGCCACACAAAGAATACCTTAGGAAAAAGACACAGTAATTAAAAGTTTTTATATAAGTTCTGTTTAAAAAATTTAATCAAGTACAGATACCACAAAAGTACAATTTAAAATTTAGCTGCATAGTACAATTAGAAGGTACCAAACATTACTAATTCTGTTTATAAGTAAATGAAATCTTAAATCATAATGAAGCTCATTTTTAGCACAGGTAAATGTATTAATAGTATCTTTTTAAAAATCAACCATGACTAAGATTTATGCTAGTAGTGCATATATAGTGCCATATTTTAAGAAAAATGCTAACACTAAATATACATGTAAAAAATTATCATGAAGGCTAAATTATATTTTTTAATTCAAGACAATTATAAAAAGGACAAAATACACACAAAACTATGATTTATGCAACAAAATAATAATTATGAGCCTTAAAAAAATCCAACAAATCAACAGTGTAACTGCTAACAGTATATCAAATTTTGGGGGTGGGGTGGGGAGACAGCGTGGTGGTCTCAAGTGCCTTCCTGGCAAGCGCAAGGACCTGGGTTCGATCCCCAGGACCACATGCTCATGCCAGCCCTAGAACCCCAGGTACACCATGCCAGGTACCAAAATCAGGCACGGTGGTGCACATCTGTAAACCCAGCAGCTGGGGAGGGTGAGACAAAGGTATCACTATGAGTCAGAACTGCGTAGTGAGACCCTGTACCAAATTAATAAACAAGTAAGATTAAAGTATAAAAAGTCAATAAACACATGAAAAGATAATAGTTATTAAGGAAATATAAATCAAAACCACAATGAGGGCCAGGGAGATGGCTCAGTGGAATAAGCATTTCCCTGGCAAGCAAAAGGGCCTGAGTTCAATCCCGGGTTCCACCAAAAAAACCCAAAACAGAACAAAAAACCCACAATGAGACACTTATACCCACCAGGATGGCTATTAAAAGAAAAGTTAAAATACGGAAAAGGAATGTAAAATGAGAAGCTGCTTTGGAAAATAATCTGGTAGTCTCTCAAATGAGAAAGCTGTTACTGTATGATCCAGCAATTCCATTACCAGATATACATCTAGACAAATAAAACATATCCACACAAAAATTGGTACATGCAGGTTTACTTGAGCATTATTCAATAGAGCCAAACCAAATACACACTACCCAATCAAAAGATAAATATTGTATAGCTATACGTAGTACTCAAAACAAGATTACTCAGCAATAAAAAGATACTCAGTTCTACTTCATGACACAACATATGGTCCTTGAAAATATGCTAGTGAAGGAAACCCAAACACAAAAGGTCACATATATAAAATATATGGACTAGGCAAGTCTACAGAGACAGAAAATGAATTGAGACTAGCTGTGAAAGTGGTCTTAGGGCTTGACAGTAGAGGAGCATGTGGTTTCTTACTAGAATAATAGTCTAAAGTTCCATGATAGTAATGCATTGATTTGTCAATATACCACATCAAATGATGACTGTATGGTAAGTGAATTACATCTCAATACAACTGTTACAAGACAAGTAAATCACTGGTACTGTAAATATATACAACTGACTTATGACCAACATGACCAAAAAACCAGCAAAGACGATCAAAAATATTTGGATACTTTGACCTACAAATATTTTTGGTCAGTGTCATCCTTATCTGTGGTTTGACTTACATTTTCTGTGTGTGGTTTCACTTATATTTTGTGCGTTAATACTTTCTAAATTATGTTCTCTTGAATTCCACAACTATGTGTTAGATGGCTGAGGGTTCAGTGTGCTAGAATGTCCATTTCTTAAGACTTTTTCATAAATTCATAGAGGCAAATTGCTATGTGACAAAATAGTTGATTACTCTTTTTAAAATAAAGCAAAAAAAAAAAAA